>CM037855.1:61214775-61387275 GCA_021234595.1 Delia radicum | reverse complement strand
TGACAAAAAAAAAGACGCAATGAAAGGCAGATACAAGTCTCAGAAAAAATGTTGGGGGTTTAACATTTTGTGGGTATTATAGTATCGAGGGTATGAAATTTTAGTTAGGAAAGGTTAATTTGTCTAGTTTCTCAGTACAATTTTTATTTTTAAGGTTTTAGAAACACTTACACACAAATAGGAAATAATTCAAAATAGTGCATATGCTAACAATTGAAAAACCTTTGTCTTGAGTTACAAACCATTTATTTTGATAGATATTCCACTCGCATCCCACTAAGCGACCAAAAAGCTTTTCAAGGAAAAGACCTAAGCTTTCTTTTCAGCAAAAAAAAAAATTGCCATATTTAAAAAAAAAATTCAAAAAAGTTTTTAATTTTGTAAAAAAAATAGTCAAAAAAAGCTTGAAGAAATAGCTATCTAAACTATTTAGGACAAATTTTGCTAAGAACAATAGATAATAAGTTACGTGGATGAGAAAAAACACCTGTTTGGCCAGAATGTCAAATTTTGACCCCCTCTAACTTAGAGAGTTTTTGACCGATCTTGTTGAAAAATTGTGTCTAAACTACTATCCAATATTACTAACCTTGGTGGAAATTGTATCCTGATCGGAAGACATCGTTTTCAAAAGTTGGGTCACTTGACATGAAACGCCCCATATAAGTATTACCTTTTGATAAAAAATTCGACATATTTTAGACCAAAATCGATATCAATCTGTAATGAGTAATTACAAATATATACAAGTATAGATAACATATGCAAACGAATTATTTTTTGATCTTACCAATATGAACCCAGGCGGTTTTAAGTATTCTGGCCGTTCTTCCGTTGAATTCGATTTTGGCATTTGAAGAAATCTGTATTGAGAGCATTTTCTATATTATATATATATTTCGTCCGCTGTCACATTTTCGCTTCGGAGACTTTTTAGAGCAGTGACAGGCAAAAGCACTACTCGGCGTTTTTGCTCTCACACCTACAAGCGCTCACACATTAAAAAAAATGAAAAACAGCAATCAGTCTCGCATGAGCATTCGAACGAACAGGTTGATTCGACGCTTTGTGTTTGAGGTACACTGATAGAATGGATGAATGTTTTGAATATGAATATCTGTTTAGCGAAAATTATTTTGGTAAGCCAGAATGTCTTGTATGCCAACGTACGTTGTCACGATGTGCAAAATATGACATAGCAAGGCATTGTAAAACATGCCATTATATATTATAATTTATCATGAAATTTTTTTTTTTAAGTTCAAAAACTGGTGATTTTCTTGCGTCATTAGTATTATTTTGTTATATATTAAATTACAATTACATATGTATATATTTTTATAACAGACTGAAGTTATTTTTTTCATTTATTTTTTATTGAAAGATTGATAGTTTTTAATCAAATATAACTTTTTTAAATCTTACAAATCTAAGAATCTGCACATTTTTTTTTTTGTTAATTGAAATTATTTTTTTATGTTATTTAGTTTATTATTTATTATTTTTTTTTTTTTGTTATTTAGTTTATGTTTTTTTTTATTTTTTGTTTATTTACTTTTTTGTTTATTAAAAAAAACATAAAGTTTATATGAAATACTTTTTTTCTGTTTATGTACGTTTTCTTCTTATTACTACAAGTTTTGCTAAGTGCATTGAGTAAGAGAGACCCTGCAGGAAATGTCAATAGTGAAAAAGTATTGATTCACTATTGACTGTGTCACCAGTACTACTAACCAAATATTCCCCAGGCAATGTAATTTGCTATAGACATTTAACATGTACGTGTCATTGAAAATCACTAGTGACATTAGAACTATTGACTAGGTAGTGAATAGGTAGTTCTTATGGGTCCATATGTAGACATTGGAACCAAAGACTCACTAGTGACTCGTTAGTTCTTATGGCACCATACGTAGACATTAGAAACATAGATTCACTAGTGACTAGGTAGTTCTTATGGGACCATATGCATGACATAAGAACCATAGATTTACTAGTGACTAATTAGTTCTAATGGGACCATATGTAGACATTGGAACCAAAAATTTACTAGCGAGTTAATAAAGTAAAAAGTGTAGACGCTTAGTTGACAATGTCAACAAAATAGTAGACAGAAGTGGAGACTTGGAGACACTTGACCCCAAGCTTCCTGCAGAGGAGGTACAGCTCACTTACACAACTACAAAATACGATTGTATGTGTTTGCCTATCGCTGTTTTAGAGCAAAGGTGGCGTCCGTCTCTGGAACTAAAAAATATATATTGTAGTAAAGTAACAATTTAATTATTTTTAACCAATCTGTACTTACCAAATTCATTAGAATTCTCATCTTTTAGAGTTCCTCTTGGTTCAAAAAATTATATATTTTTGCGTGTAATTTTTCTCTTTTTCCGGTGATGTAGTATTTCTTATGTAATATATAGTAAAATAAGAATCTAACCAAAATTTAAAAATACAATATCTAAAAATTTTTCCGTTGGAAAGATGGAACAATTTTTTTTTTCCATTTCCGAACAGTTTGATACAGAACATGTAATACCTTTAACATCCATATATGATGCGATAGTTTTAATAAGTAACTGCCGTTGTTCTTCCTGTAGTACTTCATTTTCTTCATACACTCAAAAAAAAAAGTTTGTGAAGTCAGCAAAATTTTAGTCAGGGGGTGCTAGCAAAAAAATTGCTAATGTCAGCAAAATCTTTTGCTGAAAATCAGCGAGCTGATTTTTAGCAACAAAATTAGTAGATTCAGCAAAAGTTTTGCTAACACTTAGTAGATTAGAAATAAAAAAGCCTTGGTAAAAATTAATAAATTTTTTTTCTGAATTTTAGTAGACTGAAAAAACGCAAAAAAAGTTAATATATTTGCTGAAAATCATAAGACATATTTTTGTGATTCTTTTAAAAATAATTTACAATAATTACGAAATATAAAAATTTTCATTTTCCCACATTGACGACATGAATTAATTTAATATCTGAAAATATATAGAAATAAATATATATAACATAACAAAAATTTTCTTTCAACTACTTACATCAATGGTAGTCTAAATGATGCTTTCTTTTAAAGAACGCAACTGCCGAAGATAATTATAGAAACGAAACGAAAAAATAAACAAAAAACAAACGAAACGAAAAAACAACACTTTTTTTTGCAATAAGAAAAAGGAAGCATACAAATCTACCTAAGATGTGTGTCTTTGTCTTTCGCTTTACTCTGTCTACATGTCTGTATATGTTTGTTTACAATTTGACCACACTAGATAATTAATCTATTAACATTTATTATAGAAATACATATTAAATTTAAATATTTTCTTTTGTATTTTATTTTATTAATAGACAATTCTTTTCACAAGCCGGTGACAACGCAAAATTTAAGTTGTTTTAATCCTCAATTTTGTTTTATGTATGAAAAAGATACAAAAGTCTTCCATGGTTGATTTTTTTATATGTCTTATTAGAGTTGTACTTTTTAGTATCATTTTCCTCTTCTCTACACTCAAAAAAAGTTTGTAAAGTCAGCAAAAAATTTTGCTGAGTCAGCAAAATTTTAGTCAGGAGGGTGCTAGCAAAAAAAAATTGCTAATGTCAGCAAAATCTTTTGCTGAAAATCAGCGAGCTGATTTTTAGCAACAAAATTAATAGATTCAGCAAAAGTTTTGCTAACACTTAGTAGATTAGAAATAAAAAAGCGTTGGTAAAAATTAATAAATTTTTTGCTGAATTTTAGTAGACTGAAAAACGCAAAAAAAATGTAATTTAGTTAATATATTTGCTGAAAATCATAAAACATATTTTTGTGATTCTTTTAAAAACAATTTACAATAATTACGAAATATAAAAATTTTCATTTTCCCACATTGATGTCATGAAGTAATTTAGTATCTGAAAATATATAGAAATAAATATATATAACATAACAAAAATTTTCTTTCAACTACTTACATCAATGGTAGTCTAAATGATGCTTTCTTCTAGAGAACGCAACTGCCGAAGATAATTATAGAAACGAAACGAAAAAATAAACAAAAACAAACGAAACGAAAAAAACAACCCTTTTTTTTGCAATAAGAAAAAGGAGCTATACTAAGATGTGTGTCTTTGTCTTTCGCTTTACTCTGTCTACATGTCTGTATATGTTTGTTTGCAATTTGACCACACTAGATTATTAATCTATTAACATTTATTGTAGAAATACATATTAAATTTAAATATTTTCTTTTGTCTTTTATTTTATTAATAGACAATTATTTTCACAAGCCGGTGACAACGCAAAATTTAAGTTGTTTTAATTCTCAATTTTGTTTTATGTATGAAAAAGAGAGTTGTACTTTTTAGTATCATTTTCCTCTTCTCTACTACATCTGGACATGCCGCGACATCTGTTTCATTCTGCGTATATCTTTCAATCTGGTTGTCGTCCACACTATTAATGTGCTTATCAGCACAATTTTTTTAGCAAAATTAATTAGTAAAACATTAGTATATTAGTAAAGCATTAGTATAAAACAGTTAAGTGCTGAATAAGTATAACAAAAATATTAGCTGAAAACACGATTTTAGCAAAAAAATTTGCTAAAAAATAGTATACCTGATTTACAAGACGTTTTACTAACTTTTGTACTAACTTATTTTTTTGAGTGTACTACATCTTGACATCTGCTTCATTCTGCGTATTTCTTTCATTCTGGTTGTCGTCCACACTATTAATGTGCTAATCAGTACATTTTTTTTAGCAAAATTAATTAGTAAAACATTAGTATATTAGTAAAGCATTAGTATAAAACAGTTAAGTGCTCAATAAGTATAACAAAAATTTTTAGCTGAAAACACGATTTTAGCAAAAAAATTTGCTGAAAAATAGTATACCTGATTTACAAGACGTTTTACTAACTTTTGTACTAACTTATTTTTTGAGTGTAGTACTTGAGAATGGATCTTCCAGTTTTTGTCTCTTTAAGAATTGTAATAGCAGAACAGATTTGGTATTTGAAATATCACTTTTCGGTGTTATTGTAGTTAACCCTGCAGGCACACGATCAAGATCTTCTTGATAGTCTTTTACATATCGTCGGTACTCTGACGTAACCTCGTAACTCAAAAAACACTACTTTACAGGAGAGACAAAAAACACTTTACTAGAAAATCTAATAAGAAACTTTTGATTATTTGTTGTAAATTTTAAAGTTTTATTAATTTCTTATAGATATATATGTTAATTATGCTTAAGAAATTATTTTAAATTTAAGTTTTTGATTAAATGCTGAGATACGAGTTTACGATCCGCTAAGTTTCAAATAAAATGTCAGTTACGAGGTTTTACATGTGTAAATAAATTCAGTATTTTATACTCACAATAAATGTTTTCTAAGACCAAATTTTAATAACTTAAAACGTGGGATTTATTTTAAACTTATTTTTTATTCATATTCACACAGAATTCTGTTGTTACACAATTCATTCGTTCCAGAATATCCAGAATCATTTTATAATTTTAAAGAAATAAAAACTTACTTTAAAAATAAAAAAAATCACATACTATGTATTTTTAAATATAAAAACACAACTTAAATATAAAAGAAAAATTACATCTTTATGAAACATAAAAAATAAAATCATTTTAAAGTTTTTAAGAAATAAAAACCCAATGTAAAAATAAAAAAGTTCTCCCATTCAAGGAACATAAAAAAGTGGTATAGGAACAAAAAAGTAAAAACAGGATAAGTTCTGCCGTGTTACTTAAAAAACTAAAAAAACGTGTAAAAACAGGGATACGTTTATTTCTATAAAATTAATAGTTATATGGTGAAAATTTTTTCAAATACTTTTAAACTTTAACAGTTATATAAGACGGTGGTTAGTCAGTAGTATGAAGTAAATTGTCATAAAAAGAATGATAATCCTTATGGATTAATGATTTCAACGATTGAAGATCTTTAAATTTTTGAGCTGTAATAGGTATAACTCCTTGGTATAAAGGATTTGGACGAACTTCGTTATACTTCTTAGTCAATCGTTGGGGTAGATCCTTCCACTTATCATTAAATGATAATTTATGCATAATACTATCTTTACTGTACTTCAAGCCTCGTAACTGTAAAACAGTTGGAGATCCAGGCTTGTTACCTGGTCTAATAGATTTACAAGTTTTCACTTCTGAATAATTATAAAAAAACGTATGATCAATATACTTCACTTTATAAGGATTTTTTATTCTTGCTTCTTGAATTATTTGTACAAAATTAGCGGG
The DNA here is from genome assembly GCA_021234595.1 of Delia radicum. Classification (NCBI taxonomy): domain Eukaryota; kingdom Metazoa; phylum Arthropoda; class Insecta; order Diptera; family Anthomyiidae; genus Delia; species Delia radicum. The sequence goes on along the minus strand of CM037855.1, from coordinate 61,381,019 downwards.
CACATACAACTCCCGATTTTTTTTTACGCCTTTCTATCGTTGAATGAACGGAGTCACACTCCATTTGCGTGTGTCCTTTGACTAGATACTTTTGATATATAGTAATATTTTTTTGATTCGCAAATTGATACAAGGCGTTTGCTAGAGTTACATTACGATTTTGCGCGCTGCAACCATCGCTATAAAAAACAATAGGTGTACTCAGATTGACTTCATTTTTCAAAAAATCAATTAAACATGATGCAAAAACATTACCATCCATACCACCCTCGCCTTCATGCCATACGTAGCAAACGGTATCACCATTGGCAATATTATATACAGTGAACTGATGACATTTTAGCTTCTGCTTAAAGTATAATGAACCAGCCTGCAAATATGGAATCATTTGAACCGCATGCACATCTACTGTAAAAGCTTTTATTTGTCCAGAAATAGCATTTAATTTATCACTTTCTTTTTCTTCTCGGGCTCTATTTTTTTCTGCCAAATGGCGAGAATACACATCTTCAGGAATGTTTTTATTTTTAAAAGAAAAACATGTGTCGCAAAAATCTTTTCGGGGTAAATAAATACTAATATTCATTGATTCCATTTCCTTGCGTAAAAATTCATAGCTAGCTATCTCATTTTTTGAAACTTTTAGATCATTCATGTTCTTCACGAAATCTCGATAAACATCTTGAGCTGACTGATATATATTTTCCAAATACAATTTTGCAGTATTCTTTCTGCAATAATGAGATTCAAGTTTTTGCAAATCAGTCAAGTACTTTCGTACATGTGCTTTCTTTAATATATCTTTTTTACAGTTTTTTCGTGTATTTTTCAGTTTTGACTTTTTTAAAATCCCAGTATCGTTATTTTTCTTAACCCAATTTAATACTTGCCACTCACCAATGCCAATTGTGTTTAAAAACATTTTTTTACATACTAGTAACCTCTGATTATTTATAAGTAAATGATATTTTAGACTACAGCTTCGCCGAGATTCAAAATTATTATCAGATCGAGATATTGTTTCCTTCTTTACTAATGAAACAACGTATTGTCGTCTTTGATCCCAGTTCAGATCATTCCAAATAGATTTGAAACATTTGTTCCTCATGGCTTCTGTAATTTCATTACATTTTTTATTTACGCTCTTTTCACATTTTTTGGAATTACAACCTGGTTTTATTTTTCGAGCGCTTCTTAGTAATAATTGTTGATCACTGTCTTTTTTTTGCTCACACTATAATATGACTGACCTGTTTCCCGTGCCTTTTTCACTTTACTTCTTTCCCAATCTTGAACGGTTGCTTGATTTTTCCGAGCTCGCTGTCTTGATGATAATCCTGAACATTCATCTAAAACTGTTTTTCTAGGGTGATGTGAAACATCCTTTCCATTTGATTCTATACTCGTATTTAAACTTTCAGAAGATTTTTGCAACTCTAGCGAAGAAGTTGATTTGTCGAAATCCTCAACTAATAAACCTGTCGTTTCATCCAAACGCATATTAATAAATTCAGTTTCGATATTATCATAATCATCATCCGTATTTTCAATTGATCCAGATTCAATTGGCACCAGTTGACCAGTTTTTTCATCAAGAATATATGATTGATGATTTATATAATCTGATGTACAAATTATTTGAACTTCAGATGCACCATTAATTTTTGCAGTGGGTACATTTGTAGGTAATTTCAGATAATTAAATGTATTCTCTCCTGTCTGAGTATCATTCCATTCCTTTTGTTTAGATTGACTGTCACCTACCAGCACATATGACGATGTTTTAGGTGGTGCAAGTTCTTTTACTTTTGGTAATTTTTCAATCATTCGTTTTTTTTGTGGCATTTTCTGAAAAAATTTAGTGATTCCAAATAAATTATAAAGATGTTATAACGAGTAAGTGAGGTAAGAAATTACATCAATTAAATAATTTAACTTACCAGATATTCAAATCTTAAATCGTTTAAGAATATTGAAAAAATTATACAAGGCACTTTATTTATGAATTCTTTTATAGAACACAAAGAAAGGTTGTATAACTTTCTCCACAGAAAATAAAATAGCAATTGAGATTTGCTGGTTCGTCAAAAATGCGTATGTATGGTCTACTCACATTCACTTTTGTCTTAATAGGGGATTCCCAAAACTAAGAAATATTAATAGAAGTAAGGAATGTTCACGTTTTAGTGTTTTCTAACTTCTGCACTGTAGAAATATTGCACAAAAATATTGCAAAAAAATTGTTGTATATTGAAGAAATATTGCACAAAATGACAAATAGGTTTTTATAAAGTATTATTTTAAGTTATCTAGTATACGTCCAGAGTACGTGAATGCATGACATGAGTTACGGGTTTTTAAAATTAGACGATTGAGCTACGAGGTTCTGTTTTTTTAAATAAATAATTAACGGGTGGGCATTTTTATTTAAAATTTTACACAGTTATGTAGTAACATATTCCGAATATGAATCCGGGTTAAACTCAAAATCTTCAAATATTGAGTTACGAGGTTACGTCAGAGTACCGACGATATACTGTTTATCAAAATATGTAATAATTGACAGCTGTGACGTAGGCTGCACGCAAGTTGAAAGCAATTTCAATATTTGTGAAAGGAAAAACAAAAACAATTTCAAAAGAATTGTTATCAGCTGTTTTCTTGAACGTAAATTGATACACTCCACTTGAAAGAGAAATCTGAAGCAAGTTCGTTTCAATTTTAAAAAGTGTGAGTGTATTGGTAAAAAAGTGTGAGTGTATTAAAACTTGATAGGCAAAACTTGATCGTGTAACCATCAAGTAAAGGAACATCAAATGTGCCTTTGGATTATTTGGTTTGATTACAACAACGTTTTCTTTTTTCCATTTTTCAAAATTTTCTTAAAAAACTGCTAGATCTCCGACAGCCATACCATAAAAGAGCAAAAATATATGTTTTGGTTTTAAAATTTTCAAAACTTCAATTGTAATACAATACGATGTTCTGTTAATAAAATCGTTAGATGAAATTTTTTCACATGGTATTGTAAATTAGAGGTTCAGGCATTTATGTTAAGTAAAAATAGGATAATATTACTGATGATAGCATAATATTACTGATGAAATATTTTAAAATCAGTTAATGCTTTGGTGAAATTGTTTTAATATTTGTAATTTTGAATGCCGCAAAATGTGAATTATAGGTAGTGGTCATTACATGATGTTTTAATTATATAAAGAACGGCAAAGATGTCGACATCGTGTTTAAATCTTCCTATAAAGGAATAATTGTCGTACTGATTATCCCATATTTTTGCCTTAGAAAACACAGTAATCTTATTGTTTTTTAATTTATTGCAAATTCTTTTTTTATTTTTGGATCAATGATAATTTTTTTGAGCTCATATTCCTCATTAACTTTAGAATTTAATATATAATTAGCAAACTTTATTTGTGGTATAAACTTTCTAGATGTTATAATGTGAGCATATATTTTAAACTCTTTGTGTTTCTCTTCGAATTTAAAACTCCACAATTTTCTTAATGGGCCCGATTTTTGCATTATCATAGGATAATGAACTAATATATGAAATTTTGGGATAAGGTTTTTTTTTAAAATAATATTTGGTAATCTCTATTTATAGTTTTAACATTATTTCGAATTTTAGGAATTAAAGAACTTGAAATTTCATAACATAAAAGATATTTAATTAGTTCGAAAAGTGTCATTAGAAATTTCCAAACATCGTCATTTTGTGGTATATATTCTCCCAACAAAATTGGAAAGTAGTAGCGAAATTACATTATTTGTTTGGCTGACATTTTTAGCCGACCATTTTCCAGTTCTTTAATTGAAAATTTAAACTTTTTAGCGCCTGAGTTACCTTTTAAGTAAGGAAATGATTATATTCTCGTATTTATACCATCAAACTAAAATACTTCATTTTTTGAATGCAGTACAAAAATGATTGACAAAATATATTATGACATATTCCCTCATATATATCGTGCATGATATCGACAGAGTATTTTTTTGTGGCGTGAAATGATGGAATGTCATTAAAGATACAATATGATGTTATTCCAGATTCAGATACTGTTTCATTTTCTAACGAAACTCTGTAATTTATCCTATTTCTTAAAATTTCGGAATTTCGTGTAACAGCTTTTTGAGCATCGCTTTTTTTAGTAAGACAAAATCTTCAGAAGTAATTTGCTGAAAATGATTTTGCAAAATTTAGAGTTACATTTAACCCCAAATTATCAGCTAAAATAATACCCATAATAAAATAAACCTTTTTTGGTTCACTTTTAGTTTCTATATCAATTCCAGAAACTTCAATTTCTTTAATTGACTCAACAAGACTTTTAAAAGCGTTATTTCCATATTTTTTAACATTGGAAGAAAGTATTGAACAACCATCACTTACTGTAGAATATTTTTCTGGCATGCATGGAAAACTGTAATAGAAGTTACATACAACATGTTTTTTGAGTTTGATCATAAAGAATTGTTTATTCCATTGTCGTCGTCATATAAAAAATATGGAATCAAAATTCGATTTGGATACAACAATTTTTTTTTTTGTTTCCATAATTCGCCTTGTATAAAATTAAAAAATTTTGGGTTTTTTCGGTAGCCTCCATATGTGCTAAAACTTTTTCAAGACAATCATCTTTCTCAAAAGTTTTTTTAAACTGTTTTTTTGTTTTTTTAAAAGAAATTGTTGTCAATATTAAATGTACAGGGTTTTTCTATAAGTCCGATATCTGTCATAGATTTTTCAAGCATATAATCTGTTTGAACATTTTTAAACAAACGCTTCAAATTACCTCTAATTTGTGCTAACGTTTTCTTATTACAAACAGTATTATTTAAACAATTTTCAATAAATTCTAAACCTGTAGTTAATATACTACTTTCAATTGATTTTTGCAAAGAAATTATGTCAGTACTAGTGTAAATGCTTAGATAAAAATCACTTATTGATGTAGTTTCTTTTGAAATCGATGAACTAATAGCACTTTTATTGAAATGTCTTATAATATTCATTTTAAAATTATATTTACAATAAATTTTTATGCGCACTCATCAAAATTACAAACATAAACTGTACCGGGTGGAGTAAAATGCGTTTTTAAATGAAAAAGCAAACTTTCTGGGCAATTAATCACCTAATTACGTGCAAAACAGTTTATAAAACTCACCATTTTAATATTATTTAAATATATGTATTAGGGCGGGTTAATTTTTTTTTGATGAAGCGTATATCAAAAACGTAATCTATAGGTGATTCTGAGAAATTTTGCTCAAGAGACCGTAGCTCTAAGTCGGATTTGGAGCCCCCCCAAAATTTCAAAATAGATATTTTACCATATATACATAGAATATTATATGTATATATGGAAAAATATCTATTTTGAAATTTTGGAAATCCGACTTAGAGCTGTGGTCTCTTGAGCAAAATGTCTCAGAATTACGTTTTTGCTAAACGCTTCATCAAAAAAAATCGTTCCATACAATTTGACCCGCCCTAATATGTATATAAATTTTTAAAACACTTTTACTTATTTATTTCACAACTTTTCACACAACACTTTTTCGCATCAAAAACGATGTTGTCACAACAAAGTTCAAAGAGCAACTAAACTAAGTTCAAAGAGCAACAATTAATTGTTTACGCTTTTCTTGTTGTGGCGTGTCATTTACACATAAGAAATTAGAGACAAAATAGAATAAAAAATGTGTATCAAAACATGCTATGAGAAAATTTCAAAATAACGGCCAATATTTTAAAAATACATGTATTTTTCATTGATTTAAGTATTTTGTTTGTTAAAAACGCAATTTTTTAAATTATTTATTTAACAACAGCGAGTTATTGAGTGTTATTTTGAAAGTTGCAATATTGATAATCAAAATATTTGAATCAATTACGAAGGGTTATGGATTTTAACTTTAATTTTAAACATACTGTGTTGTTAAAACTGTTTCTTATCTTTTTTTTCTGTGAACTTAAAGTGAACTTTCACTACTCGATGGGGTCGAGCTACTTGTTAACTACTAGAGCTACTCGAAAACGCTGGGCCCTGATATATAACATGCGGTACAAATAACTAACGTGCTATCAAATCATAGGTAATTTCAATAAATTTTCAATTTTCAATAAAATGACAATTAAGTACATTTTTTTATTATTTTTTCCGATTTTCAAGAAATCATATTTACGGATCTTGATATGTCAGTGCCCGCAAATTTTGTAGTTGTTTTAGTTTTGTGATATACCGTAGTCCTACGAGTCATAAGTTGGAGGAGGTAGGTTTTTTTTTTTTTTTTTTTTTAAAAGAGAGGCAAAACTCAGAAAATACTTCCTATATTTAGTGTGTTGCTTTCTTTGGAAAAGAGATGAAAGGTGGGGAAAGATGAAGGGCTTCAGACATGACAACACTGTAATTGCCCGAGATGATAATTCTTAGAACAGTTGTTGCTCGCCACCTGATGGAGAGTTGGCGAACTTATTGAAGCTTTTTGGTTCATAGCCCTGATTCATTATTTTACTTCGGTGGGGTTAATTGCTATGGGAACACCGAAGGTGGACATTGCGATACGTATGAGGGATAGAAAAAAACTCATACATAGTATTTTGATGTTGCCGGCACCGGGGATTGAACCCGGGACCTTCTGTGTAAAAGTCCAACGCGCTAACCATTACACCACAACGCCCATAGAATTACCCATATCTAAGAAGATAATAAAAGCACATTTTTTAATTTTTTTTTGGTGTTAAAATATAAAAAGTTTTTAATAATATTTAATTCAATATAGATAAAAGCTTAATATTAGTACAATAATAATTTTACAAGTTTTATATAATTTTATATAATTTTTATTAAAAATAAAAATTATGTTTTTCGACCTTTAATTGTGCAATGAAAATGAAAATTATTCAAATTCGAGGCCATGCTCTATATTTCTTTATTAGGATATTGTCTTCAAAAATAATCTATAGAGTTTTTGTTTTCAAATTTATTAATTGATCACTTTCAGGAATGTGTCGATAGCTCTATTTCGGGAATTTTCAAGGTTCCCATCATCAAAACACGTTTTGAAAGAAGTGACAATCCCATGCAAAACATCAAACATTCATATAACCTAGTTTTCCCACTAAATGAGAACTAATATATGAACTCGAAGTTAAAGATTATCACCATTGATCAAAAATAAATTGAAAACTTGTTCGTTATTTGCTAGCTCTACCATTGGTATATATACAATACACGCTTGTTGTTTTTATTCTCCATTTTATTTTTACACTTGTTTTGTTTAAACACAAGATGTAAAGGCGGAGTAAACAATACCGTACTTTGTATTTTCTACAAGTTTGATACAATTTTCATTAAAAATAAAAATTATGTTTTTTTCGACCTTTACTTGTGCAATGAAAATGAAAATTATTGAAGTTAGAGGCCATACTCTACATTTCTTTATTAGGATAGTGTCCTAACAAATATTCTATAGAGTTTTTGTTTCCAAATTTATTAATTGACCACTTTCAGGAATGTGTAGATAGATCGATTTCTTGAATTTTCTAGGTTCCCATCATCAGAACACGTTTTGAAAGAAGTGACAATCCCATGCAAAACATCAAACATTCATATAACCTAGTTTTCCCACTAAATGAGAAGTAATATATATATATTTTTTTCATTTCTCTTTATTTGCAATCTATTTTACAAAAATAATAAGCAAATCTTATAATATTTTAAAAATAATTTAAAATATCGAGTTCCAATGAACTCAATAAAAATATATATTACATTAATGTATTATTTACATATGCATATTTACATAATTATATTTATCACTACTTCCTAAAAGGTAGATCAAGTACGTGAAATCTTTTAAGTCTATGTTTTTTGTCACTGTCATCTAATAAATTGATAGCTACAACGTTTGAGTGATTACTTAGTTTATTGAGATATCTTTCGCTGATCCTATTGATCTCGTCTTTAACCGTTGAAATTCCGAAAGCATTATGTATATTAGTGTTTTTTATAAACCATGGTACATTAGATAATAATCGTAATGTTTTTGAGTGATATCTTTGAAGAATTTCAATATTTGAGTTGCTGGTAGTTCCCCATAGCTGTAAACCATAAGTCCAAACTGGTTTGAGGTTTGCTTTGTATAAAATAACTTTGCTTTCTAAGCTTAATTCCGATTTGGGTCCTTACAGCCAAAACATATTTTTTGTTTTAATTTTCAAATGTTCATTCTTCTTATCGATATGTTTTCTCCATGTGAGCCTTCTGTCTAAGTATAACCCCAAATATTTTACATTATAGCTTGTAGGGATAGATGTTCCATTCAAAGTTAACCCTGGATAATCATCATGCCTTAACGTAAACGTTACGTGACCAGATTTTTCCGTGTTTACCTTAATGTTCCATTTTCGTAACCAATCTTGTATGTAATTTAATTAATTTTGCACCATTCCAGATGTTTCAGTTATTGACTCATATGATGCTAGAATAGCAGTATCATCAGCATTCATTGTTGGCAATGGTTATACCATTCATTGTTGGCATATCTGAAGTGAAAATTGTATAAAGAACTGGGCCTAATGCACTGCCCTGTGGGATACCAGATTTAATTTGACCAAAATTCGAGTTATAATCGTTAACAGTAACAAAAAACCATCTTTCTGTAGATGTGATTTTAGCAATAAATAAAACAGAGCAGGAATTAAGTTTTTTAATTTGTACAACAATCCATTATGCCATACTTTATCGAAAGCTTGTTGCACATCCAAGAACACTGCGGAACAGTTAAAGTTTTTTTTTCAAATGTGTTCGTGATGACATTGACAATTCGGTGACATTGTTCTGGCGTACCGTGTTTATGCCTAAAACCAAACTGATATTCTAAAATAATATTTTGTTGTTCTAGTATAGGCAGTAACCTTTTAAAAAAAAGCATTTCGAAAATCTGAAGAAACGCAGTTTTCTGGTTTATTTGGTTGGGTATCATTATAATTTTAGCATATTTCCATTGGGAAGGATAGTGATTTAGTCTTAAGATGGAATTAAATATTGTTGTAAGAAAGACAAAGCCTTTCTTAGGTAAAGACTTAACTACTTTAGAATCAATACTGGTAACTTTTTATTGTTTAGTTCTTTAACAACACTATTCCATTTGGCATGGGATATCAAGGAACTTTAATATTTCATCTTTATCAGATGGATTATTTAAATCGAAGGGTTAAAAGTTTGTTCTAAGTGTGCCTTGAAAACATTAGCTTCATACACCATTATCAATTTTTATTGGTACATTCCTTTTTGCAGGACGTTTTAAATATTTTGTTGCCTTCCAGAGACTAAATTCATCATTTCTGGTTACATCAAGACTCTTTAAAAAGTCTGAATCATTTTATATTCCTGTAAACGTTTTTTTAAATAATTAGACTTCTAATTCTTTGGTATATTCTCCTCAGATACCTTTTGTTCATAACGAGTTCCCTAATTTCCGCTGAAATTTCAACGCTAAAACCATTCGTGCTATATTCCTTTAAGCATTTTTTTAACACTATGTGAGGTAGACATAAAATCAGCCTCATGAATTAAACTCGTAAACGATTCTATGGCATCTTTCAATTCCGATTTTAAAAGATATATTCAAATTTAAATTTTGTTCTATCCAGTATTAAAATTAGTTTATATCTGTGTTAGCGTTAATAATTTTAAGTTTTGAGATATAGTTTGAATAATCGTGCTAAAGGTAACAATTATTGGGCTATGGTCGGAACTTAAATCAGCACTATCTAAAATATACAGAAATGCTCTAGGAATATCTTTATAAACGATAAAATCCAGAAGGTCTGCTATTTTTGTAGGGTAACTTGGCCAGTATGTAGGACTTCGAGTAGACAAAGACGAGTAGTTGATTTTTAAAATACATTTGTAAAGCTCTTTACCTTTGGGGTTTGCTAATCGCGATCCCCACCATGGATGCTTTGCGTTAAAGTCACCTCCAACAATGAACTGTAGGCCAAGGTTTTTAAAAAAGTTTTCACAGTCCAGACATTTGACTGAATGTCTTGGGGGGAAATATATTAAGTATATATTAAAAGTACTATTATCATATGTTACTTTCACACCGGCTGCTTGTAAAAAAAATTTTTTGAATCAGATCTAATATTTAAAATTTAATATTAAATTTTATTAAAATAGCTGCACCAGCATGTGCTCTATCATCAGGATGGTTAGCAGTCACTAATTCATAGTTTCTTATTTTAAAAAATGTTTTACTCGTGAAGTGTGTTTCAGAGATCAAATATATGTCAATAAAATTGTTTCTAATAAAAATTTCGGTTTCATTTGTATGATTAGGAAGTCCATTTGCGTTCCATAGTGCAATCCTTAAATTTCATTAAATTTTCCATCATTTCCTCAAGTCTATCCATACGAGAGTTTTCATTAGAATCTGATCTTTTTACAGCTTCTGAATATAACATATTAAACATTTGTGGATAGGGTTGACTGTGTGGAACATTATTAAATTGGAGATCTTCTCTAGAATTAAAATTTCTTTGGTTATTAGAAAACAATCTTTGCCTAGTGGGTCTTTTTGCGGCAAGGTTTTGATAAACTTTGCAACCTTTGCAATTAGCTGAGTGGTTTAATAAGCAATGAACACAACGGGCTGGAGTATTCGCAGCTTTTTTGCGTTCTATGATGGCATGATCCATACCACACTTTACACATCGAAATTGGTTTTTACAGTAGGATTTGGTGTGTCCAAACTGTTAACAGCGATGACATTGTACTAAATCGCTTGTTCTTATTGGCGGTTTAACTTTAACTATAGCTTGGTTTATAGATTTTATATCATAAACGGTGTTATTGTTTGTGTTTGGATCTGAGTCAACGAAAAGCATTGAAATGGTTTTTAACATGACTTTTGGCATTTGTTACAGATCTAACTTTATGTCGTAATAATATTAATTCGGCTTCGATTTCTCCAACCGGAGTTGAATGGTGAAGACCCTTAATAACAATTCTATAAGCCCTTTCTTGTTTAAGTTGATAAGTATGAAAGTTAATTTGTGAAGTCTCAAAATATTTTATTACTTTTCTATACGAATCTACTAACTTGATCATTAAGCGAACTTGACCTTTCCTTAAAGATTTATAATTATATTCACTACTAGTAATAATAGTATTTAATTTTTTCACCATAAGATATATCTTTTCTACATTAGGAATATAAATTGCTGGAGGTTTCGGGGTTGTATCATTACTTTTTTCAGCCTCTTCGTCTCCAGTTTCAAGGGTAGCAAACCTGTTGTTGTTAGAGCATGTACTTGGTTCCTCATTCAAATAAATTTTTTCTGCTCAGCATCATCACTGCTTTCTTCACTTAGGTTTACCATACCTACAGTATAGTACACCAAAACTGTTGTTGTTTTCCATGCACTTTGTGCACTACAATTGTTTTTGTGGGATTAACAATTCTAGTAAAGAATTTATTAATCCTTTTGTTTTGAAAGTTTTTTTTTTTTATTTTTAACAAATTGTAATATTTTTTTTTTATTGTTAATTTAAGAAAAAATGTTGTCACTATAGTACGTGTGTTTGCGATCACGGTCAGACAACGACTAAACTAATATATGAGCTCGAAGTTAAAGATTATCACCATTGATCAAAAATATATGCAAGATATACAATCTAGTAGATATACAATACACGCTTTTTGTGTTTATTCTCCTTTTTATTTAAACACTTGTTTTGTTTAAAAACAAGATGGTAAGGCGCAGTAAACAAGACCGTACTTTGTCGTTACTACAAGTTTGATATAATTTTTATTAAAAATTAAAAATAAGTTTTATGTATGGCCTCGAACTTGAATAACTTTCATTTTCATAATAATTTTATATTAAAAATGTAAAACAAATTTTTTTAAAAAATTTAACTTTAGAAAAGCCTACAAAAATTTATAGAAAATGTTAGTCATAAAATAAAAAAATTGGATTGAGATCTATGCCTTATTTTCAGTTTGTCAGATTTTGAAACTTTTTGCAATTTTTTAAGAAATTAAATTTTTTCAGAACACCTTTTTCTTTAGAAATACCGATTTATATTAAACTAATAGCGAAATTCTGTAAAACAATAGGCCTTAAATTGATAGTTCTATTTCCTAGATATGAATATAATATTATTTAAAAAAAATATCAACCTTATAATTAATATAATTAATTATTAATTATAATTAATGTAACAAAAAATAAAACATTTTTTTTTAGAAAAATGCATTAAAGGATTTTTATTACAAGAACAGTCATAAAAGCAACACGATTTCCATACAAATCCTATTTAAAATAAAAAATATTTTTTTTTTATTTTGATAATGTTGGCCAAAAAAGTGGCCTGCGAACGTAATTGCAGTAAGAATCTAGAAAAAACTCAAAATAATGTGAAATATTTCGGCATTTTGATTAAAATTTATTATTAAGCTTGTTTTTTGAGACGTTAGATAGTTTTTACAATCAATTTCTGAAATTTGTGTTAAAAGTTTAATAAAACACCAAATTGGTGGAAACTTTTAATAGAAAAATATGCTTTTTTGTTAAAGCAAATATTTGAAGATTTTTATATATTTATTTTGTGTTAATATTCGATTTCTATTAATTTTCTAATTATATTCATTACCTTTTTAAATTTTTCATTTTCATATCTACTAGTTCATTTATATCACCCAGAATGATGACATTTTCTTCATCGATACTGTCAACGGTCGCCTGTAGCTTTCCAAAGAATTAGTCTTTAGTCTCTGTAGCATAATCATCGTTTGGTGCTTAAACTGATATTAATCTGCCTCCTTGATCGTTAACCACATGATGCTTTCGTTAATATATATCCAATTCATTATGTTGCTCTTTTCTTCATGGTGAACTACAAAACCCACGTCAGCTCTTGCCCTTCTGTAAAGGAACACTTCAGAATAGAAAAGTGTGTTTACGCCTTTTAGCTGTTCACAACCTTGGCCTTTTCTTTTAGTTTCTGTTGTAGCCATTTGCCTTTCCCATTTCTTCCACATGTTTCTCTTCTTTACCGTTCAGGCTTCATACGTTTCGTGATCCGTAATTGTGATCGTTTTGGGGTCGCATTGGTAGTTATTGTAGAATTTATTTAAATGTTTTTGGAGAACTGAAAAAATATTTTAATGTATTTTTACAACAAATAGAAAAACTTCTGTGCTTCAAAATACAAAATTGTTTATGTTAAAGTAATTACAAAACAAGTATTAATTACACAGGCCTACAAAAAAAAATTTTTTGTTTGGTGCCGCTAATTCTATGTTATAATTTGGTTAATTAGTCCGCAAGACGTCATGGTTAGCTGTCAAAATCGCGAAGCTACGTTCAGGTTTGTATCGATCGGTCATAACCTAAAAAATGTATTTTATTATACTTAATGTCATTATAGTCAATTAATTTCTTTGATTAAATGATAATATCGATATGCCGTCGTCGAGAATGTGTTGTGTAAATAATCCAAATACATTTTGTTATATTTGTGGTGAATATGTAGTAAAAAAGTTTAGAAAACCTATAACAGATGCAGTGAAGAAGACATACGTTGATTACTTTAATATAGAGATGAATGCTCGAAAACTACACGTAGCATTAAAAAAGTAAGTATCAATTTTTTATCAGGGTACCGAACGTACTTGAAATCTGTTTTATTTTTAGCGGCACCAAAATCATTGTAGGCCTGTGTTATGTGTATTCCAATACCCTTCCTTAATTAATACAGTTGTAACAAACTTCTTAATTTTGAAAATTTTACATGTGTTAAAGGTTTAGTTAATAAATCTGCTTGCATTTCTTCGGTAGGACAATATGATAATTCAATAATGTGCTTGTTTTTTAGATCACGTACAAAATGGTATTTAGTATCTACATGCTTAGTCCTTTTACTAAATTTTTCTGAATCTACCAATTTAATGCAGCTTTGATTGTCTTCAAATATTACAGTGGGTTCTTGAAGTTTTATACCAAAATCTTCCATAAGTTTTCTTAGCCATACTGCTTCCTGTACTGCCTTAGCTAACGCAATGTATTCCGCTCCCGTAGACGAGAGTGATACACATTGCTGTTTACGGCATGACCAGCTTAAACAACCGCCATTATATTTTAAAACGTAACCACTGTTTGACTTTCTATCAACTCTATTTTGTGCCCAATCAGCATCCACATATCCGATTAGCTTTTCGGATCTGTTACCGACAAGTTTTAACTTCATATCTCTTGTACCTTTTATATATTTTATTAAACGTTTCAGCTCTGTCCAATCTTGTTCTGTAGGCTGACTGACATGTTGACTTAAAATTGAAACAGCTGCTGAAATATCTGGACGACTGTTGACAGATAGATATATCAATTAGCTATTGATATTTGTCATTGTTATCCATTATAGTACAGCTTTTATGATCCATGTTGATATAACCAACATCTATAGGTATTTTTGAAATTTTGCTATCCTTCAAACCGGCTTTTGAAACATTTGAATCAATATATTGACTTTGATCGATATTGTAGAAACCATCATTCGCCCTCTCAATTTTGACTCCCAGATAAAAATTTACTTCTCCTAAATTTGTAAGTTTAAAATTGTTTTGCAGAAGTTTCTCCACCATTTCAAAATGTTTGTCGTTCTTAGTTGTTACCAATATATCATCCACGTATACCAGAATAAAAATATAACCGTTTTTAATTTGTAACTTTAGTAGACAAGGACCAGCATGTCCCTGTACAAACCTTTCTTGTTTGAGTACATCAAAAAATTTTGAATTCCAGCATCGCGCTGCTTGTTTCAGACCATACAAACTTTTTTGTAGTTTGCATACTTTGTTGTTAATTACCTCATATCCTGGTGGCTGTCGCATATATATAACTTCTTCAAGACCACCATTAAGAAACACAGTCTTAATGTCATAATGTTTAATTTTGTAATTCTTTGCACCAACCATTGTTAGAAATATACGAAGTGTAGATTGTCTCAAAACAGGAACAAATACTTCGTCGTAGTCTACACCGTATTTTTGGCTAAAGCCCTGTGCAACCAATCGTGCTTTGTACTTTACAATTTCACCATTTCTATCATGTTTGATATAATAAATTATAAATCCACTTACACCCAATGGCTTTACGACCTTCAGGCAGCGGTACCACCTTCCAAGTATTGTTACTTTTTAACGATTTCATTTCTTCGTTCATAGCATTAATCCAATTTTTTTTTATCTTCACAGTTTAGAGCTTGTTTATATGTACTTGGTTTAGCATTTTTTATCAAATTGACATAACGTTGAGGAAGAACTCCCAAATTTGAACGATTTGATCTTCTCAAAGGAATTGGTTCATCTGCAATTAGTGTTAAATCATTAGTTTCAGATAATAGTGGAATTACCGTTATGTCACTGCTATCGCTTGAAATAGATATGTTATCTTCGTCTTCATTTTTAATTAGTACTTCGTCATCAGCTGAATAATATTCATCATCATTCAATATGGATATTTCGTTAAATGTTGAAATTGCATCACTATCTTCTATTTGATTTCTGCTCAAACTGACTTTGACAGCTTCGCTTTTATTTTGCACACACTCGACATTTTTTGAAACATATTTGGCCTTTGAATATCATGCACACGCTCAATTGTTTTTGGATTTGACTTCATTATTTTGTAGTCCCGGCTTATAACAAATTTCATTTTTTCTTTGTTTAAAAAACGTAGGGCTTTTGATTCATCTGAATATCCCATAAAGAGCAACACTTCTGTTTTCTGATCTAATTTCTTACGCTTCTGACCTGGTATTAGAACATGAGCCTTTGATCCAAACACTTCGAACTGATTTATATCGACCTTCTTCCCTTCCCAGATTTCAAAAGGAATATTATTGTTGGATCTTGTTACAATTCGTTTTTGTATATAATTCGCTGTTAACACAGCTTCTCCCCAAAGCTTACACGATAGATTAGCATCCGCAATCATACATCTTACCATCTCAACCAGATAACGATTTCTTCTCTCTGCAACACCATTTTGTTGCGGAGTGTAGCGTGCAGTAAATTATTGTTGTGTACCCATACTTTTCAAAAAACTTTTCACGTTATCACCAAGGTATTCACCACCGCGATCTGATCTTAAAATTTTAGGAACTTTATTAAATTTAGTTTTAACGAAATTAAAGTACTCCTTTAGCTTTTCAGAAACATCACTCTTGTTTCTCAACAAATAAATCACACAATATCGACTGTTGTCGTCAATAAACGTTTTGAGCGATAACCACTAGGAGTAGTCTCATTCATTACTGCTACGTCAGTATGTACCAAATCTAGTAAACTTTTTGATTGCTCTCCTGAATTCTGGGGAAAGAGTTTTCTGGACATCTTACCACTGAAACATACTTCGCATATAGATTCATCACCGCAATCATTGACCTTGATATTGACTTCTTTTAGCATCTTCTTTACAACGTTTAAATCACGATGAACCATTTTTCTATGCCATTCGTGCACACATCACAAATTCTTGTCATATTGACTTTGTTTTTCTTTGACATTGCATCCTTGTAAAATTTACAATTCCTTTTAAAATGACCAACCTTGTCGCAGTAAAAACATTTCTTTCATTGTTTTGTTGATCTTTTTGGGGTTTTCCTTTGTATACCTTCATTGCAGCTGCATCTGATGTTGACCTTTTATGTACCTTTCTCATAGATTCTTCTATAAGCTTTCCTTTAACAAACGTCAGATTTAAATTTTCATCACTACGTGCTTCCAAAGCAACAATGAGAGGGTCATACGATTCCGGAAGACTTCTCAACAACATTGTCACTATCCATGATTCACTTAACGGATCACCCATAACAGCTAGTTGATCTATGTATCGCATCTTCTCTTAATGTGTATTTCCATTTTTTCGTTATCTGTAAGTTGCATTTTGCATATTGTCTTCATGACAAAAACACGAGTACTTGAAGATGGTTATTCATAGTGTTCCTTCAAACGTTTCCAATAATCGCTTGCGTTTGTTGCATCATTAAAATGAACCAGTTGTTCATCTTCTACCATCAGTCCAATACACGCTCTTGCCTGCCCGTCTTTCTTTAACCATACGCCATTTGGCTCTGCAGGCCTTGCCAATGATACCACATCCCACAGATCTTCCTTGATTAAAATTAATTTCATTTTAACCTTACATACAGAATAATTAGCTTCATTTAGCTTGGTGACGGTTGATTTTATTTCATCTCTTGAAAACATTTTTAAAATTTCTAATTTTAACATAACCTGTAGAATTTATTTAAATGTTTTTGGAGAACTGAAAAAATAGTTTAATGTATTTTTACAACAAATAGAAAAACTTCTGTGATTCAAAATACAAAATTGTTTATGTTAAAGTAATTACAAAACAAGTATTAATTATGTGTATTCCAATAGTTATATGTTGTTGTTCTTTACTTGTTCTTTATATAAGGAGTACGAAGTTTTGA
This sequence comes from Delia radicum, assembly GCA_021234595.1. Classification (NCBI taxonomy): domain Eukaryota; kingdom Metazoa; phylum Arthropoda; class Insecta; order Diptera; family Anthomyiidae; genus Delia; species Delia radicum. The sequence goes on along the minus strand of CM037855.1, from coordinate 61,363,482 downwards.
TCCATAGTTCCCTAGCACGTTAAATCACCTAAGCTAGCCAGATTAGCATTTTTGGAGCCTGTGTTTCAGAGTATCTTATACTCAGGGTTCGCACATGCAATTAAATTAAACATCTGACAATATTTATTATGACGTTTTTCAAATGAAAATAATGCTAAAATACAAAAGAAAATTTGTTTTTACAAATTGTAATACAACAAACACACATACATGTCCTGACATACAAAGTATATCGACATGTGAAATTCTTATTTAATTTAACTGTTTAATCGGTTTTCCAATTACCTTATACCGATTACTTTATTTAATGCAAAACGCACTTTACAAAAATTTCAAATTTTAAAACAGTAAAAAACACCAATGAAAAACAAAACATAAAAACAAGCACAAAAATAACGGCAAAAGAGATGGGCGCGTGAAACAGTTTATTCGCAAACATTATTATTTATAAATTACGATAGTCAGTTTAATTTCAAAAAATATTAAACGTCAAACGCATTGGTAAGAAAAAGTTGATTACCCAAAGTACGTGATTGAAAACAGTTATTATATAGGCTTGACTATCTCGGCACGGGCAAATTAGTATAAGATGTAAAACCATCAAGTGAATTTGGTAAATTATTAGAAAGTCCTTTTTTTCGCTGCAATTGAGTGTGAATTTTTATTCTTTTCTGGTAAATTGGTCACCCTCGTGAACATAGGTGGTCAAACGCCACTCACGCAGCCATCTCTATTAAATATCAAAATATATTGACAATAATATCAACAACAACAAAAATAGCTAACATTGAGAGTAAGACAATAGTAACAACAAAAACACTGTGGGTATGGTAAATAAAGGAATTTTGAAAACAAGACTTTTTACATAAAATTATTAATATCTTAAAACGGGGCAACAAAAAGGCAAACTTTTTTGTTTGTAATATCAAGTAGAAATCCCATACTTTTCAAAAAACACAACTTAAAAGCCGGCACTTTACTACTTTGTTACTTCTGGTCCATCATATATGGAAAATACCCCGATTTTAGAGCTATTTTAAAAAAATATTACAAATATTTCCACACATATTTTTATAAACACAAAATCATTTTTTGTACACTTAAATACCTGAAGTTGAAGGTTCCATCATAAAAGTTTTAATTTTAAATTTAAAAAAATAAGCACTGCTTTTTATCAAATTTCAGTTTGTTCACTTTTTAAGAAAACAGCAATAATTAGCTAACTTTCACCAGCTCACTACGGATGAAGTAAACAACTTACATGGTTCAAATGTTAAATAGTGATGTAGAATTTTATTTAGTTTTATTCGATACCAATCATTATGGCAATAACTTAATGTGCGTCGGTGGAAGTCTAGAAGAGTGTAAAAACCTTTATATTACGTCAATGTGGCTTATCAAGTTTTTGCACAAATTTTATTCGGAATTATTTAATTTTAAAGACTAGGTAGCTTTTCATGATATGAATACTTGCTTTAAGTGCAAAGATGTGTCTTCTATTTCATGTCCATCGCTGGGAGACTAATAGACAGTAAAACCAATTTTGTTAAATTAATGTGACTTATCAAGTTGTTGCAGAAATTTTATTTAGAATATTTTTATTTTAAAGAATAGATAGCTGATTTGAAGTTTTGTTATTAAATAATAATAACTTTAATTTTCCATGGTTATTTAATAGGAAATAAAAAGACTTGTTCTTTTTTTGGGTGTGAGTTTTTAACTGATCTTTTCTTTTTATTTTCTCGATATTTATACAAAGTTTGGTATTGGATTTAAAACTAATTTGCTGACTTATAATAAATTGTTTTTATTAATTAATTTATTTTTGGTTGTAAATAATTCATAAGAATTGTTTACTAGTTTTTTCCGTTCAATTGCATTTTCGTTTTAAGACCGGAAATGCAATTTAAAAGACAATTTTAAATATCCAAATTTATTAGGAATTTTGTCTGGTTTCATTTCTGGTTGTAAACAATTCATGGGAATTGTTTACCAGGTATTTTTGTTTGATTGCATTTTCGTTTCAATAACGGAAATGCAAAAGACAATTTTAAATATTCAAATTTATCAGGAATTTAAATAATGTCGGCTCGTGCCAAGTGAATGACCGGAGACATTGTAAACAATTAATAGGAATTGTTTACTAGTTATTTTTGCTTGATTGCATTTTCGTTTCAAGAACGGAAATGCAAAAGACAATTTTAAATATTCAAATTTATCAGGAATTTAAATAATGTCGGCTCGTGCCAAGGGAATGACCGGAGACATTATGACACCCCCACCGTTAGTGTGAGGCTCCAACGAAATTATAAATTTTTGTTTAGATCTGCACATATACGTTATGCTTAAAATAATGATAATAAAGATAATAATAATATCAATACTAAAACTAATTGTTTTTGTTTTTCTACTATGGTGTAGTATTTGGTCTAAATTATTTTCATATTTAATTTGCTTAAGGAATAGTGTTTCAAGTTTTATGTCACTTAAAGCTATGGTATTGTTTTCCTTAATTTTCGTTATTATATTTGGTAATATAATTTTATCGTATATTCTTATGTTAATATTCGTGTAGGTTTTATTTAAAGTTTCAATTTGACAATTTTCAAATTTAATAATGAAATTTCCCTTCTGTTTTATTTTAAATTTATTGCAATTATGGGATATGTTAGAAAAAAAATTTTTAAATATTAGGACACCGGAGAGTATTTGGATTACTTCCTGTTCTTTCAAAATTTTCATGGGGCAATTTGCCTCTTTAAATTTAACAATGTTTGATAGACACTCATTATCTATTTCTCTCAAATTTTGCAATAGGTTGTCTTTAACGTCTGTTTCGTATATTCTATTGTCCGTGTCAACGAATATTTCGTCCGTATTCAACAAAATGGATCTGTTAAAAGGATCAGGAATTGGTTCGAATTTAATTCTATCAAGTGTTAAGTCTGAATATTTTGGGATTTGAAGTATTATCACCAAGTTCCCATCGTGGAATGCCACGGCTACCTTTATTTTCACATAGCTTTCAAAGTCCGTGATGAGATTGAGTTCGGTTTCCGTAAGGATGTCAGTGGGAATTATTCCCAATTTACTAGAGAATATTATCTGTCCAATGTTGTCTACATGGTCCCGAAATAGTGTTATGTCATTGTTCACTTGATAAACTTGAGACATGAATGTCACTTCGTCCTCTAGTGTTGCTATCTTGTTCTGAATAATGTCCTTGAATTTGTCCAAGTATTTACTAATGCTAGATTGTTGGAAATTTATATGGTCCGTAATATTTCGAATTTGCCGTGAAATAGAGTCACTTACATATGTTAATCTATCCATATCGTTCGTCAAATTTACATTCTTGTCGAAAAGAGATTGAAGTTTCTCCTTTATGCGGATTTCGTCGTCGTTGTCCATTGTGCCCGCTATTATCTTCAGTCCTTTCCCCATTATGTTCACAAGTCCACGTTTTGATTTGAAATGAGGATGTAAGTTGGATATCTTTGCTTCCAATAAAGCCAAGTTTTTGTCCATGGTGGCTAAAAGGGTCTTTGTATCCGTTGTTGTTCCCCTTAGTGTGTTGACATTGTTAGTAATTAATTCCAAAGTTTGTTCATATTCCGTTAGGTTTACAATATGCAGGACTTTGTTGTAATGTTCGATTGGTCTAAATTCTCCGATTTTAATTGGTATATAGCCATTGTTGTTCGTTAAGTCTTGTATATCTATTGTCTCAGCCTTAATAGTTTCCAATATTGTTAGTACCAGTATCAGAATTGCCATCTGGGGAAAAAGAAAATGATTGGTATCATTTACTAGCTTTAATAGTGGGATTATCCCTATCCTCGTATTTCTTCTTCATCTTTACATGCGATTTGTAGTACTTATGCCCTGTTTTACTTTCTATGTATTCATTATCAATTTTTCGGGCATCAATTTTCCTATATTTTCTATGGTTTTTTCCACCTCTTATTTCCTTTATATAGTTTTTTCCTTCGTCCAATTCAATATCCTTTCTATCCTTGTTCATTTCTTCAATATATTTTTCCTTTTTGGAAACCATAGAATCGTGTATTTCCTTGTACTTTTCCTCGGAGATTTTCCCGTTTATAAAATCCATGGGTTTGAACCCGGTGGTGTTGTAAATTGTGTTATTATAGAAGCCTATGATTCGTATCATTTTTTCTTCCATAGTTTCGTTTTTGTTTCTTTCATCATGTCTCAATAATCGAATGTGTTCATTGATGGTGTTATGCAATCTTTCAATGTCTGCGTTGGATGTATGGTTACTGTTAGACGTGAAGTGAATTTCGATATTCTCATCCCTGAGAAATTGTTGCATTGGTATGGCTTTAAATCCGAGTTCATTATCGACTATGATTTTTTCCATTTTCCCGTATGTACTAATAATTTGTAGCAGCTTGGTCTTGAACTCTACCCAACTTCTTCCATTGATTTGGAATGCTAATGCGAATTTTGAAAATTTGTCTATTGCCGTCAGGAATAGTTTCTTCTCCAAGGTGTAGAATACATCTAAGAGTATAATTTCACGAGGCTTAGACGGAGTTTCTGTGATTTTATAGGGTATCTTTGGTGGTTTTCTTTCGTACTTTTCCAGATTGCATACTTCACAGTTATTTATGAACTGTGTTATTCTTAATTTCAATTGGGGATTGTAGATACGCGTTATTAGTTCCTTGTAGACTGCTTGGATACCTCGGTGGTTATTGTCAAGGTGTTCCTTTTTTATAGTTTCGGTTAGGAGTTCTTCGTCTTCTATATCTTCCAATGAGTGAAAACATCTTGTGATCCTTAAACTTCCGTTATTTGAAAATAGTTCTTCAAAAGCTTTCACAAAGATCGTGTAAAAATCTTCGTCTATTAGTATAGCGTTCAATTGAGTAGGGTTAAAGTGATTTTTAAGTAAAGTAATGGCTGTGTCTCTGTCCAGTTTCTTCATATAAATAATCTTCCTCCTATTTCCGAAAATTGACTTGCTCTTTATTTTCAGTGACCCTGATGAGGATTTTGTTATGACAACTTGATTTTTGAAAAGATTGATCGGGGATGAAGTTTCTCTTATGCCCATGTTTTTGGATTCCAGTGTATTTATATCTATTGGTTCGTGTTCGATTCTGGATAAGGCGTCGGCGTTACCATTTTTAATTCCCCTTTTATATTTTATCTCATAGTCAAATTCTGATAGTTTTAGTCTCCATCTTACTAGTTTGGAGTTAGGTTCTTTTATTGCGAAGAGCCATGTTAGGGGTTTGTGGTCTGTTTCAATTATAAATTTGCGTCCGAAAAGGTAGGGCCTAAAATATTTTGTGGCCCATATAATGGCCAAAAGTTCCTTTTCGATGGTACTATAGTTTATTTCATGTGTATTGAGGGTACGGCTAGCGTAACATATTGGATGGTTGTCCTGCGAAAGTATTGCTCCTAAGGCAAAGTTACTAGCGTCCGTAGTAAGGGTGAACTTCTTTGTGAAATCTGGGTATGCCAAAATCGGATCATGTATTAGTAAAGTTTTAAGGGTGTTGAAGCTTTTCTCGTATTCTGGGTCGGATACGTTCATCTTTGTGTCCTTTTTCAAGTATCTGGTCATAGGTTTTGCGATCAAGGAATAATCTTTAATAAATTTCCTATAATAGCCAGTGAGGCCTAGGAATTGCTTAATTTGTTTCGTATTTCTAGGGATTGGAAAGTTTTTAACACATTCTATCTTCTTCGGATTCGTTTTTATTCCGTTTGGTGTTATTATGTGACCAAGGAATTCGGTTTCCTTCTTTAGAAACTCAGATTTGTCTAATTGAACCTTAAGGTTTGCTTCCTTCAGACGGTTAAAAATGAGTCTTATTGAGTTCATGTGCTCTTGCAATGATGTAGAAAAGATTATTACGTCGTCTAAGTAAACTAGACATATTTTATTGATATAATCCCTGAGGATATTATTCATCAATCTCTGAAATGTCGCTGGGGCCGTCTTCAGTCCAAACGGCATTCTCAGAAATTCGTAATGGCCTCCTTCCACGCTGAAGGCTGTCTTATGAATATCTTCCTTTTCGATTTCTATCTGGTGAAATCCTTTTGCTAGGTCAAGTGTGGTGAAATACTGGCATCTTTCCAGTTTATCTAGGATTTCATCGATATTGGGGATTGGGTACTTGTCGTCGATGGTTACCTCATTGAGTTTGCGGTAATCAACTACAAGTCTCCATTTGGTTTTTCCACTGGCGTCCGTTTTCTTGGGTACGATCCAGATGGGTGCAGAGTATGGGGAATTGCTATGTCGGATAATATTGTCATCTAGCATTTCCTGAATTTGTTTTTCCACTTCATTTTTATGAATGTAAGGGTATCTGTATGATTTGGTGTATATGGGAAAATTATCAATTGTTCTTATCCTATGTTTTATGGCAGAAGTGAATGAAAGTTTGTCGTTTTCCTGGTAGAAAATATCAGAGTATTTCTTTATTGTTGATAACAGTAGTGATTTTTCCTCGGAATTGAGGTGTTTTGTTCGGATATGATCATTCAGATGTTTAGTATTCGCGGTACTTATAAAGCCAGTATTCAAGGTTTCATCATTCATCATTCCATTTGTATGTAGTTCCTTAATGTAGTTAATTTCGTTGTTTTCGTTGAATTGTTCTTCGTGATGGTCTTTGCTTTTAAAGAACAGGGGTAGTGTATTTCCTCCAATCTTTATTGTATTGTTCTGGTAGCAAATTTGAGCACCCAATGGTCTGAGTATATCGTTACCTATTAGTCCGTCGTAAAATTCATGGAATTTCGCTATATAAAACTCTATGATATCAAGTCCCGTACCAAGTTCCTTGAAAGTGGGGATCCTGACTTTTTCCTTTAAGTTTATTCCGTGTTGTAATGTTTTTATAGGGATTGGTTCGATTTTCTGTATCCATTTTGGGTGACATATGTTCGGATTCAAAATGGAATTTGTTGCACCTGTGTCTATTATCAATTTCAGGTGTCCCAATTTAGTTGTCACTTTTATATATGGTAGTTCTCTGAGGCCGAAGATTGAAAATTTTCGTCCTTGGTTACCTTTTGGTTTGTTGATGATTCGATATTATTGATGTCCATGGGTTCAGGTTGTTGGTATCGGTTCGGTTGTTGACCATGATGTTGATAATTTTGGGAATTATTATGTTGATATTGGTTCGGTTGTTGACTACGACGTTGATAATTTTGGGAATTATTATGTTGATATTGGTTCGGTTGTTGACTACGACGTTGATAATTATGGGAATTGTTATGTTGGTTATTTGCACCATGTTGCATCCAGTTTGGTTTATTTCGCCAATTTTGTTCTGGGGTATTATTTTTGTAAAAATTGTGTTGGGGTTGTCTGTGATTTTGTTCCTTATTCTTTGATGTACTTGGTTGTGGATTGGTTTCGTACTTCTGGTTATCTTTGGCACGTCCTGGGTGTATTCGACCATCTTTGCCCATTTTGTCGTAACCGTTTTCGTACAGAATATCCATGGCACTTTCCAACGATGTTGGGTTTCTACATGCCAAAATTGTTTTCATAGGTTCTGGCATTTTGTTTTTAAAAATATGAAGTGCTGATCTCTGGTTATTAATGGCAACTTGGTTGGCAGCTTCGCCTTCTCCTGTCATTATAACTGATTTATTATTTAAACGTCTCAATTTATATTTGAGATCATTATAGAAATCGATGGTGTTTGTTTGGAACGTTACAGATCTCATTTCATCATAGAGTTGATCGCAGCTCTTTCTTTCGCCAAAGTTATTATTCAAGGTACGTTTTATGTCCTCCCATGATTGTACCTGTGTGTTTATTTCTAATATTTCTTTCGCTTTGCCAATTATTCTGCTTTTAATTATATCGGAAAATAGTAGTTGTGATAATTCATCATAAGCGGCCAGGATAGGATATATCCTATCCACTAATTTTGTAAATGTTGGAAGGTCGTTAATGTTTCCACCAAACTGAGGAAGGCTATTTAAATACTTAATTGGGTCTAAGTGAATTTGTGGGGGGTTTGCCATTATGAAAAAAAATTATACTATTAAGTTGAATATTCCGGGGGATTAAAGTGTCTTTGAATGTCTTCGTTGATATCGGTTGAATAACCGTCGTTCGAATCGAAACCCGAATCGTAATAAATATCGTAAAAATCTTCTTCGTCTTCGGAATCAAACTCGATATCGTCTAGAATTCTGAAAAATTCTTCCTCTGATTCTGAATCAGAAAACTCGATATCGCTCATGTGGGAGGGATAAGAACTTATTCCAAACTCCCAAGTAGGTTGGACCAAAATAAATGGTCGTCTTCGTCAAACGAAGAGCAACTATCCTCTGAGGCCTCAAAATCGGAGTCAGAGTAGTCACTGTCAATTGGGTATTCTACTATCTCTAATTCTTCCTCGGAATCTGAAGAATATTCTGATGAAGAATCAGGGATGGTCATACGAAAGAAATAGATAAATCGAGGTCTTAGTAATTACAAAAAAAAAACTCGAAAGCGGAAAAAAAAATTTTCTTACAATAAAGAAAAATAAAAATATATGTGTTTCTTACTTTATTTCTCATGCGTTTGTGGTGTCTTGGCGATCCAATGGATGATTTAAATTTATATTTTTCACTTTCCGAAGTAAAGACGTCTGCTGAAATTTTCTGGTACCTCGTGTTGTACTTTGGTTGGAACTTAGGTGCCAAATATTGTTGTATTTTCCTTGAAGTTGGCCGTTGTATACCTTTCGTGGTGGTTGTTTCGTTGAAATTTGGCTGGTGATAGTTGTAGTTTTGGTGCCTTATTGTAGATAGGTTGTTTTACTTGTCACTCGGTTAAAGTTGTAGATAGGTTGTTTTACTTGTTACTCGGTGTTGTTAAAGTTGTAGATAGGTTATTTTACTTGTTACTCGGTGTTGTTAAAGTTGCTGTTAGATGGTTTTACTTGTTGCTCGGTGTTTTTTTAAAGTTGTAGATAGGTTGTTTTACTTGTTATTCGGTGTTGTTAAAGTTGCTGTTAGATGGTTTTACTTGTTGCTCGGTGTTTTTAAACTTGTAGATAGGTTGTTTTACTTGTTATTCGGTGTTGTTAAAGTTGCTGTTAGATGGTTTTACTTGTTGCTTTTTTTTTTCTTATTTAGTAGGGATTTATAGAAAATCTTTTTTCTATGGTTAGAGGGAATAGCCCGTTAGGACATTAAAATGTCTAATATCCTTTTTTTTTTATTTATTTAACTCCCTTCTTCGGAGTTTTTTTTTTTTTTTTTTTTTTTTTTTTTAAAAAAATTTTTTATTTAACTCCCTTCTTCGGAGTTTTTTAAAAATTTTTTTTTTATTTAACTCCCTTCTTCGGAGTTTTTTAATTTTTGGAGGATATTCGGGCTATCCTACCGACTGCGCCAGTTTTGTTATTAAATAATAATAACTTTAATTTTCCATGGTTATTTAATAGGAAATAAAAAGACTTGTTCTTTTTTTGGGTGTGAGTTTTTAACTGATCTTTTCTTTTTATTTTCTCGATATTTATACAAAGTTTGGTATTGGATTTAAAACTAATTTGCTGACTTATAATAAATTGTTTTTATTAATTAATTTATTTTTGGTTGTAAATAATTCATAAGAATTGTTTACTAGTTTTTTCCGTTCAATTGCATTTTCGTTTTAAGACCGGAAATGCAATTTAAAAGACAATTTTAAATATCCAAATTTATTAGGAATTTTGTCTGGTTTCATTTCTGGTTGTAAACAATTCATGGGAATTGTTTACCAGGTATTTTTGTTTGATTGCATTTTCGTTTCAATAACGGAAATGCAAAAGACAATTTTAAATATTCAAATTTATCAGGAATTTAAATAATGTCGGCTCGTGCCAAGTGAATGACCGGAGACATTGTAAACAATTAATAGGAATTGTTTACTAGTTATTTTTGTTTGATTGCATTTTCGTTTCAAGAACGGAAATGCAAAAGACAATTTTAAATATTCAAATTTATCAGGAATTTAAATAATGTCGGCTCGTGCCAAGGGAATGACCGGAGACATTATGACAATTTGACAGATTTTCGTGATAAATATACTTGTTGTAAGTGCAAAGATGTGGCTTCTTTTACATGTTCCTCGCTGGGAGACTAGAAGACAGTAAAAAACATTTTATTAAATTAATGTGGCTTATCAAGTTTTTACAGAAAATTTATTTAGAATTCAGAATAACTTGATAAGCCACAAAAGTTAAAATAAATCATACATCGATGGTTTCTTAAATGATTCGATCATCTGTTGGAAAATAATCCTTATCCACTATTCTTCAATCAATATATTTACAAATATCAATATATTGTTCAGAAGTGTATCTTATTGGTGTGGCATATCATGTTCTTCCGTAAAAAAATATTGAAATATAGTTGAATTGTAAAAAGTAACATTTGCTCTAGATGTAATATGTTTGTAGCTTTAAGGGTGAAAGCTGGATCGCCACGTAATAAATTATAAGGCGAAGTTGTTGGTTTGTTAAGAACTGATTCTTTATTTAAATTTTACCCTGATTATAAAGCTAACATGAGAATAACGCTTAGCCTAAAATTGAGTTACTTTCTAAAGTCACTCAAATAACTTAAAATACTTATTTTACATTGTTTCTATATTGTTTCTATGGTATTGCAAAACATTGGTATTAAGTTCTATAGAGTTATTGAACATTTCTACCAGGGTCACATGATTTTCAGTAACCAAAATATCAAATCATCTATTTGATATTTTGAGTACATTTTAAAATTCCACCGATTGGATATCGACTGCATTTTAAATATTGAGTGTAGATCAAGTGTTCCCAGCTCATTTGTTTATTTCGTTCTATTTTGGTTTCTAAGTGAAACCCAAAATCTTTGACCCAATTATGGAGTAGAACGCTGAACTGTTTAAATATTTGTTCAATATACTGACCTTGAATAATACTAATGTATAGTTTACATACAATGTTTTCACATTCATATTTTTATGCTTTACTGTTACTTTTACATATAGTGTGTGTGTGTATTGGTTTGAATGCAATCGAACACAATGAATGCATGACTAATTGTCATTTGTTTATTTGTTTCATGCATTCACTACACCCCTACCCTTTCAGTAAAATCGTACAATTTTTTTTTGAAAAATTAGTAAGATTTTAATTGTTTTGGTGTGTATTGCATTCAAACAAAATTTTGATTTTTATTATTGTAATTTGACCATTTAAGTGTGCTATGTATTTATTTTTGAAAAAAATTTTGTTTGTTTATTTTCTTTGCTTTTCTTGTGTTATTTGTTTACAATATGAATGTTTAATTTATTCATTTTTTTTTTTTTTGATTTGAAATTTGATTTTCTTATTTCTAACTTTTAATGTTTTTCTTATTATATTTTACAATACAAAATCTTATTTCTAAAATTGAAATTTTTTGTTGTATTACTTTAAAATTCTTTTACTTTTTCTTTTTATATTTAGACAATTAATTATTTTTTTATTTTCTCTTTATATTTCTTTAAGAAATTCTTATGCACTGTTTTTATTTTAATATTAATATTTAATGTAACGTTTAGTTCATCTATGCTTATTATTTTGTATGGACCATGATATGGTGGATCATTTTTCTTTCTATTACCAACTTTAACTAATACTAAATCTCCTACATTAATATCTATACTATTAATTTTATTATAAGATTCTGAACTTCTAGTTTTCTTTGCTATCTCTATGAATTCCTTAGATTTTTCTAATGAAAATTTTAATCTTATTTTTAATTCATTTGCGTAGTTATCTAAATATCTAAAACTCTATGGTTTCTTTCTACGGTACCTAAAGTTTCATGATGGTGTATGGTGTGGAAAATTTTTGTTCTATTTTTAATAAACTGCATATTTCTTTCATTAACTCATTTACAAATTCTGTACCTCTATCAGATTTAAGTGTTTTGAAAATGCCATATTTTAATATTAAGTTTTCTGTCAAACTTTTTGCTATTGATTTAGCTTCTTTTGTCTCCATTGGGACTGCTATTACATATTTAGTTAATTCGCATTGCATTGTTAGTATATATCGATAATTTTCTGATGGTCGTAGAGGTCCGACTGTATCGATAACTATCGTGCTAAAACTGCCTTCTGGTGTATCTGTTATACACAAAGGTTCTTTTGTGTGTCTAATTTGTTTGTTTCTCTGACAAAGATCACACGTAGATACATATTTCTTTACCATTTTACACATGTTTTTCCATATGTATTTCTGTTTGAGTTTTAATAAAGTTTTTCTAACTCCAAAATGTCCTCCGCATGGTGTGTTGTGATATAATTCAATTAATTCACGTTTCTTTTCTTCATTTATTATTCTTTTAGGATTGCTACATAGTAGAATTCTGACGTCTTTTTCTTTACTTTTATTTAAGATTTCTTTGAATCTTTCTTTATTGACTTTACTAAATATTTCGTCACTACTTTCTAGTGCGAACATATTATAGTCTAATCTGCTTAAAACAGAAAGTTTCTCCAACATTTTACCTAAGTAAAAGGGATTGTCGCTACATCTGACGGCCGTTTGATTTAGAGCATGATTATTTTCTATTTTGAATTCTATAGTCGACTTTTCTAATATAAACTTCAATTTTCTTGCAAGTTTCATATCTTTCATGGATGTATATTCCCATACTTTGAGTTGATCAGGCTCATTTGGAATCGTATCTTTTCCCATATTCATAGCTTCTTTTTGAGCTTCATTTCGCATATCCTCTTTTTCTATATTTCTTTTTTTCATATTTCTTGTCATCACCAGCGTTTTCCTAATTGACTCATTGTCTGAGGTATCATTTTTTTTAAAATATCCGAATCTAATTCTATTCTGGATAGTGCGTCTGCGTTAGTATTATTTTTTCCTTTTTTGTATATTATTTGAAAATCGTAATCAGATAATTCCAATCGAATTCTGGTTAATTTTGAACTCGGGTTTTTATGTGAAAATAGTGCGATTAGTGGACGATGATCTGTCACGACAATAAACTTTCGTCCGAATAGGTATGGGCGAAAAAATTGTATGCAACAGTGTATACCAAGTAATTCTTTTTCTATAACTGGTTTATTTCTTTCAAGTTTGTTTAACGAGCGACTTGCAAAGGATATTGGTCTATCTTCTCCAATTTCTCCTTGTGACAAAATAGCTCCTAATGCAAAATCTGATGCATCAGTTGCTAATATAAACGGTTTTTCGAAATTTGGATATTGCAAAATAGGTGGACTTATTAGTTTATTTTTCAGTGTTTCAAATGCCGTTTGGCATTGTTCTGTCCATTCAAATTGTTGACCTTTCTTTAACAGATTATTCAAACAAATTGCTATGTCTGCAAAATTTTCGATAAATCGTCTGTAATAATTGCAAAATGCTACAAATCTTCTTACATCGTCAGCATTTTTTGGTGTTGGGTATTTTGTTATCGCATTAAACTTTTCAGGGTCTGGTTTGATTCCGTCTTGTGTTATTAAATGTCCAAGATATATGACTTCTGGTTTTAAAAAACAACATTTGTCAGCGTTAAGCTTCAAATTGTATCTTCTCAACTTTTCAAAAACTTTTACTAGGTTGGCATTATGATGGTTTAAACTACAACCGAAAACTATTATATCATCAACGTATAAGAAAGCTTCTGGTTCTAATCCAGATAAAGCTATTGTTAACATACGTTGAAAGCTATTTGATGATATTTTTAGTCCAAAAGGTAATCTTGTATATTGATAGTGACCATTAGGTGTAGAAAAAGCTGTATATGGACGAGATTGTTGATCAAGCTCGATTTGATGAAAAGAACTTGTCATATCTAATGTTGAAAAGTATTTGGCTCTACCCAATTTATCTAAAATGTCGTCTAAACGTGTTAGTGGAAATTTATCGTTGATAATTTTGTCATTTAATTTTCTAAAATCAACTACTAGTCTCCATTTTTTTAAATCTGTTTGACCTTTTTTCGGAACTAATAATAGTGGTGCATTGTACGGACTTATTGATTGTTCAATGATGTTACTTTCTAAAAGCTTTTGTACTTGAGAATTTATTTCTGTTGTCTGTGCATGAGGTAAACGGTAGTTTTTTATATATACAGGATTTTTATCATGTAAATCTATCGTTTGCCTATAAAAATTATTAGTTTTTAAATCTTCATCGTCAATATGAAATATTGATTGATATTCTCTCAAAATTGATATAAGCTCTTTTTTGCTTTTATCATCTAGATCATCAAAATTGAATTTGTCTAGTAACTTGATAAATCTTTCTTTCGTATATTTATTTTCACTCACTTTCTTATTAATTGAACAAACATTGTAGTTTTTTAATGGGATAGTTTCTATTTTTAAATTTTCGATGATGACAATTTTATCAGTAACGTTTAACAATTTTATATGTTGATGACCATTTTTAGGTATGATCGCATTTGCCAAATATACTCCTTTAATAATCTCTCGATTTAATATTACTGAGTTTTCTTCTAACACTATTTTGAATGGTAAAATGATCTCACTTCTATGTGGTATTCTCACTTTATTAAATTCAAAAGTATTATCATGTATCGGAATCACTATCGTTTCATCATTAATGTTAAAAGTTAACACATATCTATCGTAATCAATGTTGCATCTGTATGCTGTTAGAAAATCTCTACCAAGAATTCCATCTGTATTTATTGGAAAATTATTGTCTACTATGTGTATTTTCTGTTCTAGTTTTTTATATATACAGGATTTTATCATGTAAATCTATCGTTTGCCTATAGAAATTATTAGTTTTTAAATCTTCATCGTCAATATGAAATATTGATTGATATTCTCTCAAAATTGATATAAGCTCTTTTTTGCTTTTATCATCTAAATCATCAAAATTGAATTTGTCTAGTAACTTGATAAATCTTTCTTTCGTATATTTATTTTCACTCACTTTCTTATTAATTGAACAAACATTGTAGTTTTTTAATGGGATAGTTTCTATTTTTAAATTTTCGATGATGACAATTTTATCAGTAACGTTTAACAATTTTATATGTTGATGACCATTTTTAGGTATGATCGCATTTGCCAAATATACTCCTTTAATAGTCTCTCGATTTAATATTACTGAGTTTTCTTCTAACACTATTTTGAATGGTAAAATGATCTCACTTCTATGTGGTATTCTCACTTTATTAAATTCAAAAGTATTATCATGTATCGGAATCACTATCGTTTCATCATTAATGTTAAAAGTTAACACATATCTATCGTAATCAATGTTGCATCTGTATGCTGTTAGAAAATCTCTACCAAGAATTCCATCTGTATTTATTGGAAAATTATTGTCTACTATGTGTATTTTCTGTTCTATTATATCGCTATTCACATTTATTGTTAATAAAACTAACCGATTGCCTCAGCTAAAATAAATGACAACGAACGGTGTGAGCCGTTTGGTTTTGAGTTTAATACTAAATTTATTTATAATTATTTTCTACAAACTAAGTTACAAAAACCACTTAAAACTAAAAGGAATCATATTTTACATAACACTGCATGTGGTTATTATTTGCTAGGTACATAGCGCATGTGTTATCGATTCAGTATGTACGCATGTGTTATCAACTGACCTCACGGACAGTTTTGTGATAAGTGTTCAGCGTACCTAGAATACTGTGTAAAATGCTTATCTTTACAGCAGGTCATAAATTCTGCTGTCATAAATTTATTGTTTTATTACTATACTCATAAGTACAGATTTTTGGGAAAATACTAACATTTTATGATGGAAAATTTGAAATGTAAATATGAAATTGTAAATATTAAATATTAAAGATTTCTTAAGAACTATAAAAAAGTAAAATAAAAATATTTTATTATTAAAATATGCAAGTTCAATTCTGAACATTCTGCCGGGGGCTATTAAATTGTATAGCTAACAGCCGTCTGCGAAGTGATATTTGATAAATGATATACACAATAAAAGCGATCATAATTACCGTTGATATACCCAGTGCAGTATGCCCGCTCAAGTGATGAAAGGTTAGGCCCCTTAAATGAACGTCTTCTTTTTTCAGATCTGCTATATGCTTCTTTAGTTCATCAATCTCCTTGCCGTGGTTAATTACTACATTTCCTATAGGTTTCACTATGCCGGAATCATCTAGGTTAACGTCTTTCATCAGGAAATTCTCGAATCCGTTTTTTCGCGCGCTTCTAAGACTATGGGTGGCTACTAAGGTGATCTCGTCTATTCGTGCTGTACATTCTTCTTTGAGGGTGAATATGCCTTGCTGTGGCAGTTGTATGATGAACTGCTGAGAATTTGAACATTTCACGTGAGCTGATGTATTTTTGAAAATCTTATATAGCCAATTTCCGTTGCTTCGTAGTTCTATCCAAAAAGGCATTTCGTCGACGTTATCATACGAGCAGTTGAGTTTACTGTGAGGTTTTATTGGGGATAGCTCACCGACATTAGAAGTAGCAGCTATCCAAGGAAAATTTTCTTCGCATTTCAGAGGACAAACTTTTGTTATTGGGCGTTGTATGAGACCTCCATTGGTTTTTATCTCAATTACTCGCACCTTTCCGTCTTTTCCAGCATCTGTATTTACTACTACACCCATCGGCCATTTTGCTGGAGGAGCATTTTCATTTCTTATGAGGACAACCTGGTCTTTCTTCAGATTTTCAGTTTGCTGCTTCCATTTGTTCCTTTGCTGAAGTAAATTTAAATACTCCTCTTTCCAACGTTTAAAAAAGTCCCTTTGCATTTTCTGAATAAGCTTCCAGCGATCAAGAGACCCAAGTCGATCTTCTGTCATGGATTCTGGGGATGACAATATTGGTCGACCTATCAAAAAATGCCCAGGTGTTAATACATCTATGTCAGCAATATCGTCGCCTGTTGAATAAAGCGGTCGAGAATTTAGCACTGCTTCAATTTGGTTTAATAGTGTTGATATTTCTTCATAAGTTAGTATGGTATCCCCAATTATTCTCTTTAGATGAAACTTGAAAGACTTCACTCCAGCCTCCCAGATTCCTCCAAAGTCAGGAGCTGCCGGGGGAATAAAATGCCACCTTACGCCATCAGCTTCTAAAGTTGGTGCCAATTTGTTATTATTTTTTAATGCTTTTGTTAAGTCATCATTTAGTATTTTCGTTGCGCCAACGAAATTTGTTCCGTTATCGGAATATATGTTGGAGCTTTTACCTCTTCTGGCAAAGAATCGCTTTAATGCTGCCATAAATGCTTCGGATGTTAAGTCGCTGACTAACTCTAAATGAATGCATCTTGTAGCCATGCACACGAAAACTGCCACGTACCCTTTGTAGGTTTTTCTTCCTCTTCCCTTGGAGCATTTAATGTTGATTGGCCCAGCATAATCGACACCAGTGTTTTCAAATGGATATATACCTGACACTCGAGACTCGGGAAGATTCCCCATTATTTGTGTGACAGCTTCTTGTCGGTATCTTATGCAAGTTACACATTTTCTGACATAAGATTTTAACATGTTCCGTAAGCCGATGATCCAATATGAACGCCTGATATTCACTTTCATCAGAGTTATACCACCATGAAGCGTAGCTTTGTGAGTTTGACTCACGATGAGATAAGCAAGATGCGAATTCTTTAATATAATTGGATGTTTGACACTATATATTAAAGAAGAATTTTGCAGCCTGCCACCAACTCTTAATATGCCATAATTATCCAAAAATGGGTTAAGAGACAAAATCTTATTTTTAGTATCAAGACCTTTGCCATTTTTTAAATTATTGATTTCACTTCCGAAATCTTTTGCTTGTTGATTTTTTATTATTAATTGTCTAGCTTGGTTTAGCTCATCTGATGTAAGGTAACTTGGCAAATTCAAGTTTTTATTCTTCAGCTTCGATATATACCTTAGAGTATAAGCTAAAACACGTTCTAATTTATTAAATGATGAATACTTTTCAGCCAGATCATTAATTATATTGGTATTTACAAATGTCGCTGCTATGATCAAACTTTCTTCTTTCAGTTGGGGGTTTCTTTCAAATTGCCTCTCTAAACTGAGTAAGCGAGCCATAGCCTGTTTCTTAGAATAACCAAGCGTATTATCTTCTTTAAATGGAATTTCAACAACATACCTGCCATCACTTTCAAATTTGGCTGTTCTGGTAAAGTGCTCCTCACATGCATTGGCTTCTATAACATTTTCAACGTCAGGCTCCTCAAATTCCCAGAATTTGTTTAGATCCGACATATTTATAGTTGTGACATCAGATATTACGGATTTTGTAGTTTTGTACGTACCCCCACAGATGATCCATCCAAGCTCAGTGTTCTGATGCTGTTGATGAAACTGTTGAATATAACCGCTCAAGAAAATTTAATACTGATTGCAACTGCTGTACATCTTTCGGATTTTCTAACAGTTGATCATATTGGTACATTGTAGCTCTTTCAAATTTTCTCAATATAAGTTGGGCTATTATAGCATCAGCCCCTGAACCACCATCACCATTCTTTTTTATTATATGGATACTTTCGTTAATAGTATCTATAAATTGTTTTACTTCCTTCTCTTCTTCTTTTAATTTTGGAAGTGATAATAATTTTTCAATGTTATCTGAGAATAATTTTCTATTATTCTCAAATCTGTTTTCGAGCAGCTCCCAGATGCGACTATAATTGTGTGCGGAGCCATCTATTAAGTGATGCACCATCTTCAGTGCATCGCCTCCAAGTGAAGCTTTTAAATAATGGAATTTTGTGGTCACACTGCATTCCTTTCGGTTGTGAACCAATTCCTTAAACAGGTCACTATAAATAACCCATTTGTTTTGCTCTCCAAAAAATTTGGGGATTTCAATTTTTGGTAGCGGATATTCAGCCTCTTTTACATTGTTAGAAGCTTTTTTGATCCTCTCTTCGACTGCGTTGATGGCGTCTGCGATGCGAATTCTCATTTCTTGGTAGAACTTCGACACCTTGAACGCCTTATTTTCTGATTGCTGAACCGTTTCAACAATTGCCTCATATTTGATCTGTAGTCTTGTCAGAATCTTTTTTAATTCTATCGACTCCAAATTTTGCCAGTCGGAGGATTCATAGGAGTTAATATATTCATTTAACTCCCTAATTTGTTCCCATATAGGGTTTGTAACCGTGGTAGCCGCACTGGCTATTGTAGAGGTTACTTTTGCCTTTGTTCTGGCCTCAGTGATTCTAGATTTGAGGTCGTCAAAGACTTTGTCACTTATATAACTGTGACTTGCAATTTGATGAAACTTTAGAAGAACACTGTGATTTTTCTCGAAGTCCGTCCATTTTTCATCAATTGTTAATGAAAATGGCTCTGAACTGACGAGATTTATAATATCCTTAAATATTTCTTGCTGCTTCAACAGTAATTTTTCCATTTTTATTATTTTGTGCAACGGATTTTTAATAATGTCCAATGTTTTTTGGCACTGATTTTTTTTTTTCCTCGAAGGACCACTTGTTAATAAAACTAACCGATTGCCTCAGCTAAAATAAAGGACAACGAACTTTGTGAGCCGTTTGGTTTTGAGTTTAATACTAAATTTATTTATAATTATTTTCTACAAACTAAGTTACAAAAACCACTTAAAACTAAAAGGAATCATATTTTACATAACACTGCATGTGGTTATTATTTGCTAGGTACATAGCGCATGTGTTATCGATTCAGTATGTACGCATGTGTTATCAACTGACCTCACGGACAGTTTTGTGATAAGTGTTCAGCGTACCTAGAATACTGTGTAAAATGCTTATCTTTACAGCAGGTCATAAATTCTGCTGTCATAAATTTATTGTTTTATTACTATACTCATAAGTACAGATTTTTGGGAAAATACTAACATTTTATGATGGAAAATTTGAAATGTAAATATGAAATTGTAAATATTAAAGATTTCTTAAGAACTATAAAAAAGTAAAATAAAAATATTTTATTATTAAAATATGCATGTTCAATTCTGAACATTTATCTTAACTGTTGTGGAACCTAAAGACTTAATTATGTCTTCTGAAATTCCTGTTAAATCGCAATAATCATCTTGATTTACATCATATTTGTGTAAAAACTCTTCTTTGCACAGTGAGACATCTGCTCCTGTGTCAATTAAAAATGTAAGTATATTATCCGTATTTTTAACGTTCAGTCTTACATAATTTCTGAGTTTTGATGATATGCTATATATTCTTTTAGTTTCTAATTGGTTCCCATAGGAGACTCTGTTCGTGCCGTCTCCGGGTTTTGGGAGTTTCCCTGGTTTTGAATCTGATTTATGTTACGATTTCTATTATTATTTTGTCTTCGTTGGTTGTTACCTATATAGTTATTATTGCCATTATTATTACGACCTCTGTTACTGTTGTTGTTTCTATTATTATTATTATTATTGAAATTGGTTCTATTGTTGTTGCTATTCCCGCTATTATTAGTATTTCTAATATAGTTCTCCGAACGACAAACTTTTTCATAATGACCAATTTTACCGCATTTTCGGCATTTAACCTTATATGCTGGACATTTACCGTACGCATGACTTTTGTCACAGTATGAGCATCTTGTATGCTTTTGTTGATTATTAGCGGATTGGTGTGAGGAGTAAAACACCTGTTTTTGCCTGGAATTGGTTTCGGCTTCCTCAGCAATGGTTAAAGCTTCCATTAAAGTTGAAACTCTACTAGCAGTTATGGTTGAAAGGATTTGTTGATCTCTCAAACCATTTTTAAAAGTATTGAAAGCTAAAATATTGTTTGTTCTAACTATTGAGGATCTGTCAGCCTCACCAACTTCAATTATCTGGATATCGTTTAGTTCTGCGACTATTTCCTGTATCTTTTCGGCAAAATTTCTTACGGTTTCACCTTTTTGTGATAATATCGTTAATTTCGATAATAAGTTGTTAGAAGTTCCACTAGGTTTATAAGCCTTCTTTAATGCTGTTATTAATTGTGTAACATTGGTAGGAATTGTATCCTGTTTCACCATATTTTGTACTCTTGTATCCAAGCGTGACTTGAACACATAATTGAAAAATGCGTTCCGTTTAGCGGTACTCATAGTTTCGTTAACAAGCTCGAGATTTGTTATGAAATTGACTAGTTCATTCCTTTTTCCAGTAAAAATAGGAATGAGCTTTGAAATGGCGGACAACTCGGTTATTTCTAAAGACTCCATTATTATTCCTTTTCTTTTACCTAAAATATTCTTTTTCTTTGAATGTTGCTCCAGTACCTCTAATGCTTCTACCTTTAATCCTCTAAACAGTTCTAAAATTTCTACTTCTTTTTCTTTTTCTAAAACATTTCCAGTTAGGTAATCTCCTAATTGTTTTTCTATATTCTGTATTTCTATATTTTTCTCATTTACCGTTTCTAAAGTATACGGTCTTCCCAAGGATTTTTTAGCATTAAGTATAATTTGTTCTAATAATTTTATGAATTCCATTTATTTTTATTAAATTAAATATGCAAAACAAAAAAAATTCTATTTGGCATATTTTCGCATCATTAGAATAGTTTCTCTTTCTATATCATTTAGTGTATTTTCTCTTTCTACAAAACCTATGTCTTTTCTGAGCTTTAATAACCATTCAGGTCTAGCCTCAGGGTCATGTGGTTTTTCTCTTTCTAAAGTCTCATTGGGGTCCCAAACAATTACATTTTTTGCCCTACTATTAATAAATTTCCTAGGCATTTTTTTTTTTTGAAATTTTTTTTTTTTTTTTTTACTGTTCTATAACAGATTTGATTCTATATTTCTTATGCAATAGTTTCACTAAACCATCTATTATTTTGTAATTAATTAGTATAAGAAGTGGTAATAGTATGATCGCTAGAATAAACCATCCAATATATTTATGGTAATATTCTCTTAATTGTTTGTATATGGTCATTTTAGTAAAAATGCCAAAATATCTTTTACTGAAACAAGATCACTGTTCTGTATAATGCTATTTAATTCATTGATACTTTGTGTTATTGTTTTGGTAATATAAACTTTTATCCAAGATACAATAACTAGTGTTAATATGGAAATTAAAAATAATACTATAATAGTCAGTATTATTAATTTCTTCAAATTCATTTTAAAATCGTGTCAAACAAAATTAATAATTTTCGCATAAAAATTTATTGAAAGGAAATATATTTGTATATTTGTACTGAATATTTTACATACATTTTTATTTATTTGTGAAAAAAATATAATATAATCATTACTTAGATACTTTTTGAGTTTTCATATGAGCTTTTATTACTCCCTCAATTTCACTTATTTTCAACCAATATTTGGTTGCTAAATCCCAAGGTGGTGGTGGTGTGCTGTTTATCAGCCTTTTTAGATTACCTAGTTCTCTTCTTTTATTTACGATATATCCCCCTCTTCGTTTTGGGAGTTTCACCTTTGGAATGTTCAAAGGTGTTTCTTTCTTCGCTGGTTTTGTCCTCTTCAAATATTCTTCAATTGTTATCGGTTGAGGACCAGCAATTATTTCTGATTTTTCCGTCATCCGTCATCCGTTTTTTTTTTTTTTTTCATTAGATTATGTTAGGACATGGGCGAAATCGCCTCCGTACCTGCAGTTGCTCAACTAGGAGCGCACTGTTTTTACTATTGAATTAATTTTTTTTTTTATACTTATATTCTTGTTGATGGGATGATTCCCATTGTATTCCCCTTGGTGATGGTTCTTCTAAGCACCATTAGTAATCCATTTGGTTTCAGTAGTGTTGAATAATGTTGACTTCTTCATATAATGTTGACTTCCATGTAATAATGTTGACTTCTTCATATAATGTTGACTTCCATGTAATAATGTTGATTTCTACCAGTCCTGACTCGTTCATCGGCCGAACGGTCCTTCTAATCTCGGCATGGATTAGGAACTTCCAAGATTTTTTTTTTTTACTCTTTTCAGTGCTCTAACGGGGAGCACTAGAAAAGTGGCAGGATCGCCATGTAATATGTTTGTAGCTTTAAGGGTGAAAGCTGGATCGCCACGTAATAAATTATAAGGCAAAGTTGTTGGTTTGTTAAGAACTGATTCTTTATTTAAATTTTACCCTGCTTATAAAGCTAACATGAGAATAACGCTTAGCCTAAAATTGAGTTACTTTCTAAAGTCACTCAAATAACTTAAAATACTTATTTTACATTGTTTCTATATTGTTTCTATGGTATTGCAAAACATTGGTATTAAGTTCTATAGAGTTATTGAACATTTCTACCAGGGTCACATGATTTTCAGTAACCAAAATATCAAATCATCTATTTGATATTTTGAGTACATTTTAAAATTCCACCGATTGGATATCGACTGCATTTTAAATATTGAGTGCATATCGAGTGTAATTTAAATTCCACCAATCGTATGTTAAATGCATTCTTTATATTTTGTGTAGATCAAGTGTCCCCAGCTCATTTGTTTATTTCGTTCTATTTTGGTTTCTAAGTGAAACCCAAAATCTTTGACCCAATTATGGAGTAGAACGATGAACTGTTTAAATATTTGTTCAATATACTGACCTTGAATAATACCAATGTATAGTTTACATACAATGTTTTCACATTCATATTTTTATGCTTTACTGTTACTTTTACATATAGTGTGTGTGTGTATTGGTTTGAATGCAATCGAACACAATGAATGCATGACTAATTGCCATTTGTTTCATGCATTCACTACATAGATCTGAAAGTATTTGGAATATAGCTTAAATCATTTAAGCGGATATTGATACCACGTTAGGTAATGCAATGAACACATAAAATCATTTTTTGAAAACGTGTGGCTTATCATGTTTTTGCACTAAGCCCTTCAATTAGTCTTCTCGTTAAATTTACATAATTTTTAAAAAATACACATAACAGGTTTTATATGACAGTTAATGAACTACACAAAACAGATTTAATTAATTGAAAATAAATTCAAAAATAAATCACGAAAAATTAAAATATCACATTTGAATTATTCTTATAGCTAATATCACAGTTGGAGAAGAGCTAAGTCAAAGCTATGGTTTAATTAGCATTGATGTTATTTTTATCTTCTTTTATGTTTATTGAAATTTCTGTTTTCTCCTGTATTCTTAGGCTTTCAATAGTATGGCGTTTATTTTGGTTTCTTTCCTTATTTAATATTTTTACGTTTTTTAGGTAGGGATTGTGTTGCATTTCTAAGCAGTGTATTGCCAATACAGTTGTTTGTTTTGATTTTCAGATTCATGTTCGTCTATTCTAGTACCCAAACTTCTTTTTTGTTGTGCCTATATACACTTTTTCACACGTTTCGTTTTCCTTGCCATTACTTGATTTCGTACACTACGTTGCTCTGTTGTGTTTTTGCAATTTTACTTTTTGTTTGTTTGGTTGGGTTTATGCGCTAATTTTACTTCTTTATCTTTAATAATTTCTCTTAGTTGTTTATTTTCTGTAAGTCTAGGTATGTATTGTGGGCTATATAATCTGGTGTTGCCAGATGTGTTATTATTGTGGGAGTTATTGGTTTCCCCTGAAGTATTATTTAATGCTATATTAATTAAATTGTTTATTATATTTTTAGGAAAACTGTTGTTATTCAATATTTCTTTAATTTTATTTATGTTTTTAGGTATGAATTTTTATCACTCAATTTGACGACTTTTTTAATTAAATTTGACGCTGTGTTGATTTTCTGGTTTCTTGGTTGTGTGGAGTGGTAGTTTGTTAAACGACCTGATGCAATGGATTTTGCATACCAATCTGTCACGATTCTGTTGTCTTCTCTATAAATTCTCATATCTAAATAAGAGATTAATTTGTTTTCTTCTTTTTCAATTGTGAATTTTAATTTCGTATGGTAACTATTCAATAATTTAAGAATCTGATCTTTATTGAAAACAGATCGTCTACATATTTAGTTATTAGTTTAATATGTATATTTTGCTTACGTAGTTCTTCTGTGGTTTCCTCCAATTTTAGGGAGGCCATATAATCTGGGAGCGGTTGCAGCATTCGACGTTAGTTTAAATTTTTCGTTTCTAGTAATGTGTTCCTATTTAAATACATCCACTACTAATTTGTTATTTGTTCTTTGTAGTTTTTTGTGTTGGGTCTATTTGTAGTATTTTATAGGTAGATTTATCTTCAGTTTATTCATTCTGTTTTCATAATCGTTACTGTACATGATGATTATTTTGTTGCCTTTGTCTGATTTAGTAATAACTAAAGGGTCCGCCAAATAACTTTTTTTTTTGAAAATGCTATAAAAAAAACTACTAAATACTTTCTCAAATTTCTTTTTTTATTCGAAAGTACAATCCTTCCGGTTAATAATGGAAAATAATTTCATTCAAATGGCTGCCTCGGCTGGCCATGCAGTAGCTTGCACGATCGGTCCAATTTTTAAGCACATTATCGATTGTGTGCAGCTGTATTTCACCAATGGCTTCACGAATATTGTCCTTTAAAGCGTCAATTGTCTCTGGCTTGTTGGCGTAACACTTATCTTTGACGGCACCCCACAAATAATAGTCCAACGGTGTCAAATCGCAGCTCCGAGGTGGCCAAACGACATCAGCTCTGCGGCTGATAAAACAGGGCGCAAAACATCGAGTGTAGCTTCGGCTGTGTGGCACGTAGCGCCGTCCTGTTGAAACCAAATGTTGCCAATATCCTCCTCTTCAATTTTTGTTAACAAAAATGCGTTCAACATGGCCCGATAACGATCGCCATTGAATGTAACGGCCACTCCTTGCTCACACATTCTGCAACATACCATGATTTTCAAAGTAATGTCGCAATATTTCCCAGCGTTGTTCAGGCGTATACACAACCATATTCGTTCAGCGGAAGGATAAAACTAATTATCTGTCAAATCAGGCATGAGCTAAGTGTTACCATTCACGAAATAAGCACTAGTTGAAAAAAAAAGTTAGATGGCGGACCCTTTATTTCGTTTTTATACATAATTAAAGTTCGCCTCGTATCGCCATAAATGTTTAATATGAATTTTTCTTTTTTATTATTTTTCATGGTTCTTTTATGTGTTAGTATCCTATTTGCTAACTTAGACCTTATTACGTCTTTCTCTCTGTCGTCTGGAAGAGTTTGAACCCATTGTTCCAGATCTGCTATTAAGTTTATGGTTGAAAAGTTTTTCTCATTTACGGGTAGAGCAAACTTAGATCCCAAGGAAAGCATCCATTTAGTGTCATCCGAAAAAACTGTCAGTTTTATTTACAAACCATTCTGTATTATAACGAAGTCCATATTTTTCCATTTGTTTTTGTCTAAGGTTTTGTATCTTGGACGAATATGTCTTTTTATCCATTAATATAATGTTATTATATCTGGATTTTTCTTTTCCTATGAAATTTTCATATTCGTTACTATTTAAAGTAGCTTTAAGTGATCGTTTAATATTTGTGATTTCTCCGCATGTATCTTTAATATTAAAAGTTGTTTCCTTAATTTCCAAATTTAAGATTTTATTATTTAATTTTTGTTCAACCTTCTCTAGTACTCGTGATAATTTTGTTGATCTGAATAATTGTTCTGTGGTTTTTGTAGCATTTATAATATATTTATAAGACCTTTAGTTCTTCAAGTCAATAAGAATTTTAATTGTTCTTGCTAATTTTTTAATTACTCTACAATACTTTTTAAGTAATAAACAGGTTTCGTTGCCGTGTATTAGTTTAATATTTGCAAAAAAGTTTGCAAATATTAAACTAATATTTTTATTATAATTTTGTTTTTTTTTAACGAATTTCAGATTAAAAAATTATTAAATACTTGCAAACAGAAAAGTTTTTAAATAAAATATTGTAATATTGTTAACTGAGGGTCTTTTCCATGAGGAACTTTGATATACTTTTTTTGTTAAGTACCACCAGAAAAATGTGAGATTTTATAGAAATGAGTCTGTAACACTGATTAAACCTTTTTTACACACATAACGGTTAAAAACCATTTACCATTGTTTATCATTTCATGATTTCTTTATCAGTTTCGTTAAGCTCGTTTTAATGTGATAATTATGTATATTTTACTATAGGTATTACATATTTTCGGACCAACAACGTCGTCAAAACAATTCAACGCAAAGTGCGATCAATCATCAGGGTCAGTTATCTTCTATACAAACAGGACATCAGCAATGCAAAGATGATGAAGGACTTTCACAGCAAACATTACAAAGCAATCATCAGCAACAGATCAAAATAAAACCGAATTCATCTTTTAATATCATGAGTAATTCTGGAAAATCAACAGCAACAAAGGAATCCCCTAAACACAAGCAGGAAGACGAAGTAAAATTGATTAAACAAGAAGGCCAAAAACCAACAATGGAGACACAAGGTCCTCCTCCACCACCCACTTCTCAATATTTTTTACATCCGTCTTATATGGCGAGTTCTCCATTTGGGTTTGATCCAAGTCACCCAATGTATAGAAATGTATTGATGCCTGCTACGTCACCTTATAATACGCCGCCATATCATTTACCTATGCCACGCTATCATGCTCCTGAAGATCTCTCTAGAAATGCTGGAACGAAAGCGCTAGACGCTCTGCATCATGCTGCCAATCAATATTATACTACTCATAAAATACACGAACTAAGTGAAAGGGCGTTAAAATCGCCAAACAGTAGTGGTTCAAACGGTGCGTCTGGTACTATTAAAGCTAGCGTTTCTAGTCCAAATATTGGAACAACTCAACTTTCGAATATTAACGCAAATATTGTTGGCCACCACTCTGGCAATAATCAGCCTTCTGGTGCTTCTCAATTGCAGCACAATTTAGCTTCTCAAACAATAGGGGGGGTAACTTCTAATAAACAAGATATAACAGGACAAAAACCACTTGTCACTGGGAATATTGTCCAAGGAACTTCTCTAAATGAACCACAAAAATCCCAAACTAGCAGTAACTCTCTAATTGGATCTAATAGCAGTAGTGGAAATGCGAGTAGCAGTGGTGGCAGTGTAGCAGATTCGCGAAGCCCGCCTCCTCAAAGGCATGTACACACTCATCATCACACTCACGTGGGGTTGGGATATCCAATGTATCCTGCTCCATATGGAGGTTAGTATAAATATTTTCTATTTTATGTCGTATGTAGAATTTTAACTTAAAAAAAACTGAAGTGAGTTTAAAGGGGGGTTTAATGCTACTCGTCCACTGAACGTGTTTTGAAACAAAATGTGTTTTTTTACATGTATTCCCATACATTTTTTTCAACAAAACACATGGTTTGCTTAAAACACGTAAGTGTACGAAATCTGCCAAAAATTCAAATAACAAACAGGCCAGTGATAATATTTTGGTTAAACATAAAAAATAAAGAATGGAGCAAAATTGATTATTAATAGGTTTTTTGTTAAAGTTCTGCCTATTATGGAGGCTCTAACTTTTCTAAAACTTCGGGTTCTGATGAGATCTTTAGCCAGATCGAAATACTAGTATCAACCTAGCTAATATGTTTGATTTGCTTTATTTTTGTAAATATACGGAGGTTGAAAGCTCGTTATAAATTGAAAATAACATAAAAATAATCTCGATGTATATAAAAACAAAAAACTAATATAACTGTAAAGTTTTTTATTTTGACAAAATTTTGATGCCAATTTAAAAGTTGCCTTAGATTAGGCGCAAATTTAGCAAAAATATTTTTTTTCTAATTGTGCATTTTTTAGCTGAGTAACGTGGTTTTTTGAGTGTTTTTGTCAGAACGCATTCGTGTTGATCCTTACTATACATTTGAACGTGCAAAAATGATGACATAAGTTATTTTGAGCGAATTACGCGCACTTTTAATTTAACATATTTTGTCATGGTACAGTCAAATTGTTGATGGAAATACTGCAATAAATATAGAAATCGCAAGACAAACCGCCAAGAGGCCGGAAAAAATAAAGATTATAGAGAATATGGAGCTTTCAATATATTATTGATCTTACGAGTATTTAGCATACATAAACAAAATCCACTATTTTCAAGAAATTTTTGTGTTTTCTTAGTGGATTTAATTCAGCTTGGGTGTGCTTAATTCGATTTGACTTTAAACATTGTCTATCAGCTGTAAATTACGCGGAAATCAACATTTTTACAAAAAATACATGTATTGTTTAAAAGGTCATTATACGAGATGTTGATTTGACAAATTTGACGTTATTAAAAGCTTTAAATGAAGCACGAACTTAGCTCTTAAATGATTTAAACTAAAAAGCAATATTACTTTTCCGGAAATGGATGTAATTAAAATTTGAAGACCACGCGTCAAAAATCATAAAAGCAGCTGTAACTTTGCGGCACTCTTTCAAATTGATGAAAGCTAACGGATTTTAGTTGCTTGTTGTATCTAGGGCTATATACGTTCAAGGCGGAATTAATGTGCCGTTAATATTTCCGCTTATTTTATTCCCAAAAACATGATGTTCAAACCGTTACTAACACTAAATCAGCTAAAACTTTTTTGTTTTCTAATAAACATCACTATTTACAGTATTATTTAGTTTAAACCATTTCTTTTCCAAAACAATTGCAAATAATATTACAAACTTCCCAAGTAAATAAATATTAAGTGATTTTTCCAACAAATATATTTTTTGGTTCTTAAATTTGATACATAAGGCATCAACAAAAAATGTTGAATCCATATATCTATGTTTTTTATACACTAATCTTGTTAACACTTATGTGCAACAATTTTTAAAATTTACCAGTAAAATTTTTTGAAAATTTTTGAAAATTTTTAACTTTGAAGCGCCATAACTTTCGCGGCCCTCGCTCGAGTAGATGCACGTGAACGGATTTAAGTTTTTTATGTCTAGTACTTCAAGTATACAAAGCGTCATTGATGTGCCGTAAAATACATTTTAATTTATTTTAATCACAAATCTCAAAAATAAATTCACAACCAATTGAGATATGACCCTCAAAAAATTTGCAAAAAGTTTTGAATTGTTCGCAAAATATAATTAGGAAATTCACAAGGTATAGAGCTGTATTTGTCGTATGTGCTAATATTATACAACAGTTGTAAAAATGTTGTTGGTATTCTTCGTGCAAATATATTTTACGAAAATACAACTTGAGCATGTACATATGTTTTTCCAGTATAATATTTAGTATGTTTAGTGTCAGCTGTTTTTTGTTTAATATTTAATCAGCTGGTTTTGTCTTTTTATTATTCCGTTTTGAAGATAATAAATAAATAAATAAATATAAAATAAATAAAAGGAAGTTTGTCAAATTAATTAAAATATAAAAAAAATAACTTAAATGTTTCAGATAAAGCCGAAGCCGGTATTGAAAAAACAGTTAAATTCTTACTTGTGTTTACCATAAGTACAGCGGATGCATATTTTTTGCACAAAGACGTAATAATTTTATCTGTTTCGGTTTTCGTCGGCATTTTTTAATATTTTTTTTACCGACGTTTCGATTTTGACGTTTTTAGTACCTAAGAATTAGAAAATACATCATGCTGCTCACATATGTACTATTTTTTTTTGCATATGACTTTACGATTTATGAATTTAAGGCACCTTGTGAATTCCCTAAATGTATATTTTTAAAAAATTTTGGAATTTATGTGTAATTTTTTATTTATCATATATGATACAAAAGGTGATAAAAATAGATTTGGATCCATATATCTCTTAACACTTAAGAGATAAACAAAAAATGTGAACGATTTTTTTTAAGACATTGATCATTATAATGCTTATGTGCAACTTTTTAAATTTACCAACAGTTGTAATTTTGAGAATTTTTTTAAATTTTTATCTTTGAACCGCCATAATTTTCGCGGGACCTCGCTCAAATTGATACACGAGAACGGATTCCAGTTTAGTAAAAATATCAGGACTTCCACATTGGTAATACTACTAATAATAATGCAGTTAAGTAAAAAATCTGGAAACAAACAAAATATTTTATTATTAACATTAAGAACAAAACATAATATAAATACAACATGCATGTAGTATGACGCAATTTTACATTTTGCAAATGAAGATAATTCTAAAATACAAAATCCTCAATTTATCAAAATATTGTTTTTTTAAATCAGTTAATTTAATTTGTTTATTGTTTTATTTATATTTTTTTTTAATATTAATAATTTTTATGTGTCTTTGTTTTATATGTAGTATACAAAAGGAAAAAATTAAATGAACGAAATCATTCTGGATTGTATTTTGTGTAAGTCTTATAATGGTTACTTTGTCCATACAAGCTGTGACATCTACATCTAGTCTTTTTACTTTTTTCCATGCTATTATCGTGTTTATCAGCACAATTTTGGCAGTAACTTAAATAAGTTAAACATTATTTAGTTCAAAATTAGTTTTTTGGTAAAAGCTCTTTACTAAAACGTGATGTCAACAAAAAAATTGCTGGAAGTAAGTTAAATATATTAAATAGACGTTAAACAATTATATTAACAAAATTGTCAACTAACTTTTTTTTTAGTGTATACGAAAGTTCAAAAAAATCTAAAAAATCAATCAAATCTAGATAGCAACATCAGTGGATAAGTAACGAATTAATCGAAAATTATAATATCAGGGGTAAACCTTACAAAAGGTGGATAAACAACAGAAGAAAATCATTACTGCAGAAACAAATTTATTGAAAACAGAAATTACATGCGTAAAAAATCAAATAGTATCGATGATCTTGATTTCGAATAACTTGGAAAGTTTTTATGCGATCTTAATCGTATTTGGTATAATGTAAGGTTAAGTGAAAACACATTTTATGCGTAAAAAAATAATATTCGGGATAACACAACTTAAACAATTAAAAAATTGTTCATAAATATATAAAAACCAATAAAATATTATAACTCTTTGATTACTAATAATGTATATGAGAACCACGATTTATTATAATTTCTTGAAGGTGGTGGGGCATTGAATTTACTAGTTTTTTTATACCGTTTTTGGTCAATTTGTTGCCATTCTTCAATAATTGCACCTTTTAGGCTCTTATAGTTTTCGTATTGCTTCCCATTGGTAAAAACTTGGCACGATAGTGTTGCCCATAAATGTTCTATCGGATTTAGATCCGGGCTGCAGGCTGGCCACTCCAATACGGGTATAATTTTGGACGCAAGGAAGGCTTTAGTTGCCTTGGAAGTATGTAAAGCAGCATTGTCGTGCTGAAAAATCCAATTTTCAACAGGCATTTCTTCACAAAAGTTGATAAGTACGTCATCGAGAAGCTCTATGTTTTTGCCACTGTTAATTTTTGTGGAAATTTTGCATATAGGAGTCCTTCCCGTAGCAGATATTGCAGCCCATATCATAAGTGATCCTCCGCCAAAATTTCTAGACATTCTCGTTTCTTTTTCAACACTCATCGGGTCCATTCAGGTTAAATTTTTTCTCGTCTGAAAAAATAACCGAGGACCATTCCTCCTCCCAAAACTGGTACTTTTCGGCCAATGCTAATCTGGCGTTTTTATGGACATTTGTAAGCTTTGATTTGGGTGTACATTTGCAGTATTCCAGGTGATTATCTGCACTTAAAACTTGTCTTACACGTCTCTTGGTGACATCTAAACTTAGCATATTAACAATATTGCCAGGAGAAAGGGACTGGTTGACAGCTTAACGCTTGATTTCCCGGATATTTCTGTCCGTCAATGTAGGCTTTCGACCAGTTCTCTTCTTTTTTCCGTAATTTTTCTTAAATTCAAGTAATGAATTACTACTGCTTTACTCCTGTTCAAACGAGAAGCAACCTTTCTAGTTGTCATTCCTTTCGAATGGTAATACAAAATATCAGACCGCTCTTTTGGGGTTAACTCTTTACCACGTGGCATATTTTGAAAAATCTATAGAAAATAATGTTTTTATAAACTTTTAGTTACCATATATAAATGTTTATCAAATCTGTAAAGAATAATTTTAATATCTTACCAGTTCATGTACAAATCAGCAGAAACTATTTAATTTTTTTATTTTTTAATAATTTAATGCCAAGTGGTCTTATAATTGCTTAATTCTACTCATTTAAACAACTTTAAATTAAAAGAAGAAGAAGCAAATTGTCCAACATAAACATTTTCAAGGTTAGTTACAGCAAATGGTTGTAAAAAAAAATTATACTAACGGTGAATTCTATTTACACGTTGATAAATTTGATTTAATAGTTTGGTCTTATAATGATTTCCCCCAGTGTATTAAATAATTTTAAAAACGAAAACTCAGCTATTATTGTGAAAAGCTTTTGCGAGCAGCTCTAACGAAAACGTACAAAGCATCATTCATAAATGCAACATTAACCTTAAGAGATGGTTACACAATTATATGTCAGGTAGACACTCTCACGTGGAATTCAGGGGCGTCAGATCAGTCCTGAGGAAATGTAAACAGGGAGTCTCCCCAAGGTGGGGTTCAGTCACCACTACTGTTTAACGCCCATATTTCCAAGATCCCTCCGCCACCACACGAGGTAAAACTATGCGGATGACTGTTCCATAGTCACCACTGGAAAAAGAAAGATTTTAAGTCCTACAACAACTATGGCAAGACCACCCTAGAATTATCCTTACCTACAATAATGAATAAGATACCAGTGCACCTGATAAACGTCCAAACATATATACAAACTTATAAAGCATTTTTTTTTATAAATTTACAATGAATTCAAACATTTTTACAGTTATAATAGTTTTTTGTTTTTATATACATCGAGATTATTTTTATGTTATTTTCAATTTATAACGAGCTTTCAACCTCCGTATATTTACAAAAATAAAGCAAATCAAACATATTAGCTAGGTTGATACTAGTATTTCGATCTGGCTAAAGATCTCATCAGAACCCGAAGTTTTAGAAAAGTTAGAGCCTCCATAATAGGCAGAACTTTAACAAAAAACCTATTAATAATCAGTTTTGCTCCATTTTTAATTACATAAATTTTCTTTTAATTCAAATTTAATAATTACGCTTTTGTTAATATTTACCTATTTAATATATTGATATAAAATGAATTTCATACAATCATTAATATTATCACCTACAGACAAGCCGAACTGCTTCGTGGGTTTTATTGTTAAGAAATGTGAATATTTATTTATTGATTAACAAAATTTAAAGAAAAAGAGCTGTCAGATGCTTAGGGAAAGGATCACGATACCCATTACACCACAACTCGATTTTTGAGAATTTTTTTAATTTATATCTAAACTGATGCAAATAGATGTATTATATAAAAATCAGATATTGTTGTATCCGGCTTTTTACCAGATATAATTGTATATGATTTTATATAAACTGATACATCTAAATATAATTAGATTCGAGTTTTAGTCTGGTAAAATTGCGCTAAATGTTATATTTTTGTATATGATTGTATTAAAATATACTTAATTTTATACAAATATATGATCATCAAATCCGTTAAGTCCATAACAAATTATTAAGAAACATATTACAAATTATGATGTGAGCAAGATTATTCAAGTTCAAGATAATTTGGTTATTGTTAAACAAAAATCCGTGCAATGTTGATTTATTAATTAAAAATGTTTTCTTTCCGCTAATTTAAAGCAGATTTAATCTACTGACAGGTCCTTACATGTTTCATTTCGCGTCACCGAAAAACTTCAGAGAACCAATGTAAAAGGGGTAGAATATTTTTGCCCAAATTTTGAAGGAAAAAGATCAACGCGTATTGTTGTTTTATTTACCCGATGAGAAGTAAAAAATAAAATTGGAAGAATTGAACTAATTCAAATCAAAATTAAAACATTTGTAAGTAAAAACAAATGAAATGAACAAATGAATAAACAAATGATATTGAACTTGAATAATCTTGCTCACATCATAATTTATGATAAAAGATAAAACTTTTGGTATTAATTTTTTAAAACTTAAAAAAAAAGTAAAAAGAGTCCCGATATAATTACATCTATATTAGATACAATTAGATACTTAATAATCCAAATATATTTAAATTAAAAGATATTAAGTTACATATATTTTACCTCCATAAAACGGGTTCAAAAGACAAAATGTATGATTGGAATTCGTAAATGACTTTAATTTAATTTATATTTTTTTAGGACATCACATTTTCTTTTTAAACGAAATTGGTAATTTTAATTCAATTAAAAAAATGATTGTCAACATTAAAATGGCCCAGTGAAATCCAAATAACAGGTTCCACAACAACTTTTACTGTATTATAATAGGTTATAATTTCTGTTCTACAAAGGATTCTTTTTATATTTGCCCTATTTGCAATATGTTCTTTACCTCCACTAGAACACATCGCTTTACAACCGGTTTTAGAACCAGTTATAGATCTGGTTATGGGACTGTTTTGGAAACGGGTCCATGTAACCGGTGGTAAAAGAAGCTGTTCTTGAACTGGTTCATAGGAAATCTGTTCTAAAATTTTTGATTGAGGGTTTGTTATTTGTAATGAAAATCGATTTCGCAAAATTGTAAACTATTTTCGTAAAACATTTTGCGATTTTTTAATTATGTATAGTTACTTAGAAACTCACTTAGGAAATATTTCAGTTTTGGATTATATATACTTATGTAAGTATGTCTAAAATGACAGAAGACGTTATTCATGTTTGTATTATATATAACTATGTATTGGGTTATATCTAATTTTATAAAAATTTAGTTAAATTTATCAACCATGTATTATCATATCTAAAATTCAGAATATTATTTTTTTATACATGATTTAATGTACATGCATTTTTTTGGTAAAACATTTTGAAAATATTATTTTAATGAAAAAGAAAATTATTCAAGTTCGAGGCCATACTCTATATTTCTTTATTAGGATATTGTCCTAACAAATAATCTATACAGTTTTTGTTTTCAAATTTATTAGTTGACCCTTTCAGGAATGTGTTGATAGGTGTATTTCGGTCTAAGCTCAGATTAAAGGATAATGATCCCGTATATATTAAATAATACAGGATACCAAACTCGCATGAAGCAGAGGTGAACACTCAGGTTAATAGAGGATGGCAGGCTTATAGAGGATGGCATTGTGGCACCCTCCATTTCTGAATATAGCCCAATCTTATTGGTACCACAAAAATTTCTACCTGGTACGAATCAGAAGAGATGGAAATTGGTCGTTAACTACAGAGGAATTAATAAGAAACCCGTAGCGGATAAATTTCCACTCCCTAGATGGATAGATTATATTCGAGATCAATTGGACAGAGCCAAATTCTTTTCTTGCCTGGACTTAATGTCAGATTTCCATCAAATTGAATTGGAAGAAGGCTCTAGTATACAAATTATTCAAAAATTCATTTTTGGGACATAAGTGTACAGACAAAGGCATATTGCCTGATAATGGAAAATTTTCAGTAGTTTTGAATCACCCAACATCCAAAACAGAGATGAAGCTAAACGCTTTGTAGCCTTCTGCAACTACTACTAATTTTGACGAATATTCAAGAGACATAACAAGGTTATGTATGAAAAATACTCCATTCGATTGGAATAGAGAATGCGACAAAGTATTCAAATATCTTACAAAACAATTATTGAATCCAGTAATTTAACAGTATCCTGGCTTTGAGAAAGAATTCTGCTTAACAACAGACGCAAGCCGGAAATTTTTAGTCCTAAGTTACCATCGTCCCTCAACATATCTATTTTCAATGAAAAATACATCATCGAAACTTACGACAATGAGATTTAAGAATATGATTTTACAGTGAAGTACATCAGGGGCAAAGAGAATAGTGCCGCAGACATTCAAAATGAGGATAATTCTAAAATACTGAAGGTAACTACAAGACTTCAGTATGCTATGAATTTTGATAAAGTAGCCAACAATGAGCCAGACACGAAATCGGAAAATATCCGGGTACATTAGGCAATAAATGCCCGATAAACATGTAAGATTGCATTTTTCTAAAGATAAGCTGTTTATCCGAAAATGAAAAACCAAGCTTTTCCAATTTGAGTCACGAGATTTTATTATTAATTTAAAGTGACTTAGATCACTTTTTTCTAAAGCTGAAAACGTAGCTGGTAATCTTAAAGTCACGACTCTTCGCATGTCTTTGGACGATGAGTTGTTCCCGAACGTAAAAGCAAACCACTTCAAGGAAATGGGTAATGGAAAACTTCAGAAGTTAAACATAGTACTCATACCACCACTTATGGAAGTCGTAACGAATTCTGAGAGTTATGGAATTGTACCATAACAATCTATTGTTTGGAGGTCACCCGGGCATTACCAGAATGATCAGGAAAAAAAGATTGACACTGGAAGAATATGACAAGGGATATCACTCATTATGTGAAGTCTTGACAGAAGAATAAATCATTGCCGAAAACAAAAGAACCACTGGCTGACACAGAACCACCAATACACGCGTTTAATACGATCATTATAGATTATAAATTGGTCCTTTTATGCGATTTAATAATGGTAATGAATACGCAGTAACGATAATATGTGACTTAACTAAATATTTAGTTACTGTCCCAATTTCCGACAAATCTGCTTGATTTATGGCCCTATGCGGAAAATTATGTCTGATATTTGAACCGAATATAAAAACCAAACTATAAGGGAACTATGTCAATTGTTGATCATCGACTACATTACCTCAACAGCCTATAATCATCAAACCCTGGGTACCATGGAAAGGTCCCACAGAACAGTCAATGAGTATGTATGGCTTACTTCAGGTATTGTTTCAATACAACATCTTCTACAGTACATACACAGAAAAAATTATCAACCTAAAATATCTAATTAAAGCTTTGATTTGAATTACAAATATTTAATTGAATCAATTAATATTTTAATTGACTTTTAAATATATAAATAGGTATTGCATTTTAGACGTAATTCTCAAATTATTTTTTCATACACTGTATGCATAAATAGAAAATTTTCAGTATAAAATACCAAATACATTTGAAGGTAACAAACAAAACAATCAAACACACAAACAGACTCAGCATTGCAAAAAACACACATACCAACGTATAAATCACACACTTTTTTTGTGAGTATCATATTTTTTTTTTTTGTAGAAGTTAGTTATAACTTTTTTTTCCTTCTTAATTTTAATAAAAGGTTTAATTGATAGTATCATTGCCGTGATAGGTGCAAAATCAATTAAAATATTAATTTATTCAATAAATTTTTTAATTGAAACCCGTTTTTAGTTTTTTCTGTGTAATTATTGTCCATATGAACTAGTCTTTGGTAATATCCCACCAACCATAGACGCTTTAAAGTCGGACAAAATTAGTCCACTTTATAATATAGATTCATATGAGAAATAAGTGAAGTACAGACTCCAGATGGCACGGAAAAGAGACTCAGTGATGCTTGACAGAGCAAAATTGACACAAGAGGCCAATGTGATAAGACGACTAGGCCAATAAGCATAAGAACAGGTTCTTCTAGAAAACAATGCTTTAAGGGTCCTTTCTAGATCAAAGAGGTGGATGACCATGGCAATTGATTATTAGCACTCGACGATAAAAGGACAATGAGAGTCCACAGAAATCGTCTTAGGCAATTTCAATCATGATTGACATTAAATTAATTTTTTTTTTTTCAATGGAATGCAATTTTTTATAATAAATTTTAAAATATTATAGTATTTAATCGAGATGTATTTGATAATACATGAAAAAGTATATACTAGAATTAAATATTATTATTAAAAAATTAAAATTATAAAATTAAAATTATAATAAGGAAATAAAAGATTATAAATTAAAAAAAAATAATAATAATAATAATAAATTGAAATTTGAAATTATTTAAAAAAAAAAAGATCGATCAATTAGTTACAATTGATCAATCTATTTTCCGAAAAAAGGATTTGAAGCGTATTTAACAAGTCAACGTTGTCATACCTTCTGTATGACTCTTAAAACCATGCTTTTGTGGTTGTCTACACTCGCATACCTTTTTCGTGTGATTTTGCTTATTAGGCCATCTCAACAGCTTATAGATATGTTGTAAGTACCTTTTACGAAAAATATACACCACTTCTCTCCATAATCAGCTCACTAAATACTACTGTAGTGTACTCCTTAAGCGTACACTGCATACCAACCACTAATATTGATTTCCCAACATACCGTCTCAAATACTGTAGAGTGAATACCATACAAGTGGCATCAAGTAACAGTCTAGCGACACCTATGACCGCATTCTTTTACTTGCACTCAAATATCTGATGACCGTATGTTGACGATAAGAAAACAATGAATAAAAGTAATTAAGAATAAAAATAAATTGAGTGATTCCTAAAATCACTCAATACTAGACAATAAGTTAGATTGTAAGAATAGTATATAAGACATGTAAATTTGTAAATAAAACAGACTTCAATTTTAGAGTTCCAAGACCACACAAGTCACTGTGTTTTTACTTTTTGAAGACTCAAATATTTTGGCAGTTCTTTTGAACGCCTATTTATAAGCTGACCCCCACACAGCTATTAAAATATAGAATTGGGCTATAGGGAACCTTAAATAATACACGTAACATTACATTACATGGCGATCCTGCCAAATTAACACGTTACATTACATTACATGGCGATCCTGCCAAATTAACACGTTACATTACATTACACTACAATAGGGTATTCAATCGGTTAACCGTTACTCGATTAATCAATGAATTTTAATCAAACAATTGTTTGAGTAAATAAAAATTACCACGGCGCGACGATAATAGCAATATTGAACGGATAAAAATTAGGTCATTTAGAAGAAAAAGCGGCAACGAGACGAGTGCCTAAAATATCACATTTTTTGCAATTTCTTAAGATATTTTTAAAATATCGTTGAAAACAAAACAAGTGTGCAAATAAAAAGGAAAAAACAAAAAACGTGTATTAAATATCTGCCAAAGGTAGACCTTGCACATAACAATCAAGTTTTTAATTTATTTTTCATCAA
Organism: Delia radicum; assembly: GCA_021234595.1. Taxonomy (NCBI): domain Eukaryota; kingdom Metazoa; phylum Arthropoda; class Insecta; order Diptera; family Anthomyiidae; genus Delia; species Delia radicum. Next base: position 61,323,520 of record CM037855.1, on the reverse strand, counting down.
TGGTGATAATCTTTAACTTTGAGCTCATATATTAGTTCTCGTTTAGTGATAAAACTAGTTTATATGAATGCTTGATGTTTTGCATGGGATTGTCACTTCTTTTAAAACGTGTTCTGATGATGGGAACCTAGAAAATTTCCGAAATATATCTATAAACACATTCCTGAAAGTGGTCAATTAATAAATTTGAAAACAAAAACTCTATAGATTATTTGTTAGGACAATATCCTAATAAAGAAATATAGAGTAAGTCCTCGGAATTGAATAATTTTCATTTTCATTGCACAATTAAAGGTCGAAAAAACATAATTTTGTTGTTAATAAAAATTATATCAAACTTGTACAAAAGACAAAGTACGGTCTTGTCTACTCCCTTTGTACATTTGGTTTTTGTTTTTATTTTAAACAAAACAAGTGTGCAAATAAATAGGAAAAACAAAAAACGTGTATTGAATATCTACTAAAGGTAGACCTTGCACATAACAAACAAGTTTTCAATTCATTTTTGACCAATGGTGGTAATCCTTAACTTCGAGCTCATAAATTAGTTCTCGTTTAGTAAGAAAACTAGTTTATATTTTGCAAACTAGTTTATATTTTTTTTTTAGTTTTGCATGGAATTGTCACTTCTTTCAAAAAGTGTTCTGATGATGGGAACCTAGAAAATTGCCGAAATAGATCTATCAACACATTCCTGAAAGTGGTCAATTAATAAATTTGAAAACAAAAATTCTATAGATTATTTGTTAGGACAATATCCTAATAAAGAAATATAGAGTATGGCCTCGAACTTGAATAATTTTAATTTTCATTGCACAACTAAAGGTCGAAAAAACATATTTTTTTATTTTTAATAAAAATTATATGAAACTTATTACAAATATTACAGACATTATTATACTCAAATGAAGCATCGAATCTATAAAGAAATGTCCTTCCAGCAATTTAGTAAAACTTTGAAATATCTAAATATTCAACAAAAAATAAAAAAATATCAGTAATCGCAAAACAATTAGATTGTGTTAACATTTTTTACATGCTTCCAATTTTACTTAATACATCATAATTTGTTCTTATTACATTTTTAAATTTAAAAAAATACATTTCAGAACTCAAGATTTTGTATTAATTTTGTGTTTTTAAGGGATAATTAATGAAATAAAATTATTGAAATTATTAGAGTTACTCGATTAATTTTTAAATCTTACTTGAATAATCGAGTAAGTTAAAAACCTCAAAATCGAGTTACTTGTTTACTCGAACAAAACCAAACCCGAGTAATTTGAATACATATCGTTTGAATGCTATAACGTCGTTTTTTAAAATTTGTGACTGCCTGCTATACCTTTAGGGTTGCCAGATCCAAATCAAGAATTTTGCACATTTTTAGGAACATAAAGTATTACAATACAACAAAACTAAAAAATTTTCAGTTCAGTCTTTGAAATATGTGACAGTCTTTGAAATATGTGACGTTTGTTAAAATCTAGATGGTTTTTTTTGACAATTTCAGGCTGTCATTCCGTTTTGAAATATGTCGAAATATCGGTCTAAGACCCTTTAAAGTATAAATATTATTGATCCTTATGAAATTCTAAGCCGATTTAACGATGTCCGTCTGGCTGTCTGTTGAAAAGGCGATATACACTTAAAATTTTAAAAATAAGCATTTATTACTTTTTAACACGACTTCAAAAAAATTCTGAAAAACAAGCATTTATAGCAAAATATGCAACATAAATTATCAATAAATGCATTAAAAATATGCATTTATTGCAAAATATGTATTTAATTCAAAATATGCATTAACAAATCGATGCCATTTTGTTGCAAATTTGTTGATTCGCAAAGATATTTAGTTAACTTTGTCTCCTGTTAACGACCACAAACATTTATTTACATGACCTTCCGATTTATAACTTAAAAAGATTTTCGGTAATTTTTTTATAAAATTTCTATTTAGCTGGACAAATTTTATTTTAGCTGGACACTGGACAAGCATAAAATAGCTAGACAATCCAGCCCGTCTGGCAAGCCTATTTAGATCTATTCAAAACGCTTTATTAATATAACGCTTTATGTTATTATAAATAATAAAATAATAATAAACTCCAAGTCAGAATGAAAGTACTAGGCCAGTATAGTAAACCATCAAAAGGGTTTGACGTTTGTTAAAATGTAGATGGTTTTTTTGGACAATTTCAGGTTGTCATTCCGTTTGCAATATGTCGAAATATGGGTCTAAGACCCTTTAAAGTATATATATTATTGATCCTTATGGAATTCTAAGCCGATTTAACGATGTCCGTCTGGCTGTCTGTTGAAAAGGCGATAACGGCGGGAAACCGCAATAGATCTACATTAGATCTACATTTTGATCTACATTAATGGATATCTTCGCGAAAAGTTTGGTATTAAAAACTAGTAAAATCGGTCCAGCGGTTCTCATCGTGATCACCATTTCAACAGAAAGACAGACGGATACAGTTTTTCTGAATTTTGTCCAATTCCAACTTTATAAAATTTTACATTATAATATAGTATGGTCTATATATTATTAGTTTAAATATAAATATATGGTTCCTTAAAATTTTCAAAACAATTTATCAATTTAAAATAATTGGTTACAATTTAATATATATTTTTTTTTTCAAGTTCTAATGCAAAATTCCAATTATGTTTTGCAAGTTTAACAATTTCAGATTAATATATTAAGCTTTCAGCTGAAATTTTTAATACCAGAGTAAAAACAGTTCCATATAATCAATTCCATATTTATACAAACATATGTGACTGCATACTATTATATGTAAAGTCATATGTTAATGTTTGTTTACCCAGTAAAAAAATGAGGCAAATAGAGTAATAGTATATAAATAGTAATAAATAATTTTTCATCGTTGAATTTGACATTGCCTTGTCATAGGAAGGGAGTTGTTCCTTTTAATAACAATCAATGCAAGTTTAACCCAATGAAAAGGATGATCATTCTCACGTGATTTTATTAATTTTTAATTAAAAAAAAAACTTGAAAACAGGAACTTGGTCTCATGCCAAGGTGACGCCCTACCCCTGAGCTATCGCTTGCTATATGATAGTTGACTTTTAGCAGACTTGTTCTTGTTTAATAACAAAAAATACAGGTATGAATAAATTTGTCTTTAAATACAGTTATTTTTATTAAGTAAGAATTTCTCAATATAGATTTTTCTAAAGCTTTGATATATGTTTTTCTAATCAACTTTAAAAGGATCTTCTCTGAATGTTTTAAAAATTTGCTTTAATAAAAAATTAATAAAATATGAATATAATATTTAATGAAAAATTAATTAGATATTTAAAAATAAATTAAATTTAAAAATAAAGAAGAAAAATAAAAACAATTTTGTACCAACATTATTTTAAATTTCTATATAAAATACACGGAATTAACTTTTCTAAGTTTAAAAAGTTCGTTATAATTATTATTTAAAAAAATAAAAATTATGTTTTTTCGACCTATAATTCTGTCATGAAAATTAAAATTTATTCAAGTTCATACTCTATATTTCTTTATTAGGATATTGTCCTAACAAATAATCTATAGAGTTTTTTTTTGTTTTCAATTTATTAATTTACCACTTTCAAGAATTTTTTGATGGTTCCATTTCGGGGATTTTCTAGGTCTCCATCATCAGAACAAGTTTAGAAAGCAGTGGTAACCTCATTCACAAACTCAAACACTTATATATCTCATTTGTTAAAACAAATGAGAATTAAGTTGAGACTGAAAATAAAATTTCCACTAACAATTAAAAAATTGAAAACATTTGATTTTGTATACACTCTGTACTTGACAGAGATAATATATTCATTTTTCGTTTATATTCCACCTTTGTTACTTTTATTTAAAAATAAAATACAATGTTTGCGAGGGGAAATAAACTAAGACTATACTTTGTCTTTTTCAAAAGTTCGTTATAATTATTATTTAAAAAAATAAAAATTATGTTTTTTCGACCTATAATTCTGTTATGAAAATTAAAATTTATTCAAGTTCAAGGCCATACTCTATATTTCTTTATTATTATATTGTCCTAACAAATAATCTATAGATTATTTGTGGCATAAAGTTTTCTTAGTTTATTTAATATATAATAAATGTTAAAATCATTTAGTTCAAAGGTAATATTTTAAGAATAATTTTTCTGTTTGAATTTTTTTTATATTTTCATAAAAAAAAATTATCAATAACTCGAAATTTGGAGAACTACTTAGAAAACCATATAAACAGCTATCACCTTGAAACTGCTTATACATCAAAAACATAAACAAATTAAATTAAACATTGAGTACTTATTTAACACAGATGAGATTTTAGGAAAACTTCTAGATAATGATGACAGAGAACTACTTATTGAGAGCGAAAACGGTTTATTTGAAAATTTTATGAACAATAACAAGAATACTCGTATTAAAAAACGTAAGGCTTTAAAAGAAAAATGTAACATCGATATGAATATTAATTACAACAACGATTGCTTCGTAAACACAACCAATACGAACTTACCAACAAACGTACCCAGTAAAAAATAGGATCATCCAAACAGTAATCTTGGAGCGCTCATTTGCGAGTAATGGATTACTCCATAAAACTCCGGACCTCATTGGATTTTTAACACAGCATGTCCACAGACAAGAGTACTCCTTTTTAGCTCCTTATAGAGTACTCCCTTTAATCTTGAAAATTACATCAGAGGGAGTAATCGTTTTTGTCTCCTAAAAGAGCATAAAGGGAGTAATCGCTTTTGTCTCCTAAAAGAGCATAAAGGGAGAAAACATTCATATAAAATATAAATTTGGTTATTTTTACAAAAACAAGAAAATATTCATTTATTTTTTAAAATTTTTTGAAAAATGTTATTATTGTTTTTTTGTTGGATTCGACGAGGTCGTAGTTTTTGGCGAGTAGGTCTGTCGATAAACAGTTGCCTTAGATTTACGAAATGCCAGCTTGAAAGATTTTTCATATTCCGGGTATGTTGAATACGTGTCTTTAAGTGCTTCTCCAAGAAAATTAAAGAAAAGATAACACGTAATATATTATTTAAGGCATGATATTAAAAATTCAGCTATTACCGAAATAAAAAAAGTTAAACTATTTGTATTGGTTTAAGGCTATCATATTTTTTGATCCATCCCAATTTAATTTGAGCAAAATATTTTCGGCGATCATTTTGCGTAGTGCTTTTTCAATTTTGATTTTGTCAAACCTCAATTTAATATTCGAAATCTGAAATAAATTAAAATAAAAAACAAAGAATTTTGAATACTTGTTTAACTGATTGCATTAAAAAAAACTCAGTCTTACCACTTCTGAATCAGGCTCGGTTTTAATCAGCTGTTCTGCCGAATTTAATTCCTCCAAAAGAATTAATTGGGAAAATTTTAAGATCCCTACTAGGTGGGCGTAGATGTTTAGCAAGCTGTTCTAATAAAACAGTCTGTTTACACATAATTTGCTTTAATGATCCGACTTCATTTGTGAGAATATCAACTTTGTTTTCCAGGTTTTTTATTGCTTCCTTAGCTTCATTTTTTAAAACTAAACTGACTAAATAAAAACAAAACGAAAGCATCAACAATTAACAGTTATTTCAAAGAAAAAAAAAACAAAAACGAACTGATACATCCCTCATTGATCCATTTGGAGTATTAAGCGAGGCATAAACAACAAAACAAAAAAAAAAAGTTTCGATAGCTCGCTTATTACTCCAAATGGATGAACAAGTCATTACTCCTTTATTGCTCGATTATAGATTAATCCATATATTTTTACTGGGTACAGTGGCTACTTTCTCTTGGCTCTAAGTATTCATTGCCCAACACCATGAAGACTTTTCCATTATTTAGGTGTATGATGGTGAGGAGTGTGTTCAAACAAAAGAGAATAGAGAACAACAGGAAATATGGAGAACCATACCAGGTTTGTTGAGCACAAAATCGTCAAATTTTCCAATAAAAATCGTCAAAATCGTCATTATATTTTTAAAAATCGTCAAAACTAAAAATATTTTTTACAAGTTTCATAAAGTTTTAATAAAAAAAATAAACAACAATAATGTAATTCAAATTTTAAGCGCTCATGTACTGTCGGTAGTATAATACGATTTTTTGCACTTTTCTGTAATTTAAACTTTGAAAATCATGATATTTTATAACGATAGCACATTACCACTTTAACTGTTAATTACTTCTACATAACTCTGTAAACACCATTTTTTCAGTAGCACCATTTTTAAATCTTAAATTTTTTTTTACAAAGTTTAGAAATTCTTTAACAATGTTATTTTCTTTAATTATTAAATTTTGACTTCCATTAACGAATTAAAGTTTATTATTTAATTCAAATTGCATTACTTGTGGTGAAATTTTTGATTATTTAATATTTTTAATTTTGGGTTGGTTTTTTATATTTCTAAAAATTGTTTATTATTTTATTTATTATTTATTTTTATTCAAATATTGCATGCTTTTCAATTTTCAAATATAAACTGTGAATATCTGAAGTTCCACTTTGGGAAACTTTATTTATATTAATATTAGGCCTGTGTTTTAAGCACCGGATTTAGTTTTGGATTTATAAATCAGAATATTCGAACTCGATGTTTGTTTCGCAAAAACTTCGATGTTTTTTTTTAATTTAAAATGCGTGTGTTGAAGGGCAGTTGCGGAACACTCTCGACCTCTTCCTCACTTCTCACCCTGAAAAGTACGAAGTGAAAATACTTGCACCTCTCGGAAATTCGGATAACAGTACTATTTCTGCATCTTTTTCATATTCTACTCTTCGAAGCGTTTCTAACTTAGCGCAGAAACGTTCTATTTTCCTCTATGAAAAAGCTCGTTGGGCCGAGCTCAACGATTTCTTTCGGCATTTTAACTGGAAAATTTGTTTTCTCGACGACAACGTCGATGCCGCTGCAGAAATGGTAGTCAATATTATTATGCTAGGAATGAAACTTTTTATTCCAACGAAGCATATTTCGGGAAAATCAAAACATAAGTGTTGGCTTAACCAGACGTGCAAAAATGCAGTCAGATCCAGAGAGGCAGCGTTCAGTAATTGGCGTTCGAATAAGAACGTCGTTACTGATCTGCATCGCAAAAAGGCGAGAACCGAGTGTGCCAAAGTACTTAGACGCGAAAAGGTTTTATACGAACGGCGTCTACGTGCGAAAGTTCTTTCTGCTCCTCGGGGCAGTAAGACCTTTTGGTCGTTCGTTAAAAGAGTAAAGGATAATGCTAGTTCTTCTATTCCAACTCTTATAAAGGACGATCAATCATTCACCGACCCGGTTGATAAGGCCAACCTCTTCGCTGAACTTTTTGCAAGAAATTCTTTCTTGCCGGAAAGCGATCAACCACTGCCCGTTCTCGAAAGGGTATCCTATACTATGCCTTTGATTTTCTTTCGGGCCCGGGCAGTCAAAAGGGTTCTTGAGGATCTCAACGTAAACAAGTCACCGGGACCGGATGGCATATCAGCACTGGTGCTGAAACAGTGCTCTTTTACGTTGGCACGTCCATTGGCAAAACTTTTTAGCTCCTCGTACAGTGCGGGAGTCTTCCCCTCATGCTGGAAGGTGGCCAATGTCCAGCCAATCCCTAAAAAGGGTACGGCTAACAACCCTGAAAATTACCGCCCAATCGCAATTTGCTCTGCGCTCTCCAAAGTGATGGAGACCATGGTTAACTACCATCTTGTGAAATATTTGGAGACCAATTCACTTTTAAATGGTCGAGTATGGCTTCCGTAGCGGTCGATCTACGGGAGACCTGTTGGCGTTTCTATCGGAACGTTGGAGCCGGTCACTCCACCGCTTTGGTGAGAGTAAAGTGGTTGCTCTAGATATCTCTAAGGCGTTCGATCGCGTGTGGCACGGGGCACTCGTGACTAAGCTAGTTACTTTTGGTGTCGGTAATGTCTTCTCTCGATTTATAACGAGTTTTCTCAGAGACCGCACTATACGTGTTGTTTTAGATGGGGTCTCATCAAACGAGTTTCAGCTAAATTCAGGGGTACCGCAAGGTTCTGTTCTTTCTCCTACCCTTTTTCTTATTTTTATTAATGACCTTCTTGGTCAGACCTTTAATCCTATCTACTCTTTCGCAGATGACAGCAACATTTGTCATTCATTTTCATTCGATCACAGGCCAAGCTCTTTGGAGTTAGAGAGCATACGGCAGAACATGAATGACACACTCAATCAAGACCTGTCTACAATCTCTGAGTGGGGTCGCGCGAATAAGGTCGATTTTAATGCACGCAAGACCCAATGTTGTATGTTAACCCACAGACGGGCTGTGGAATTAACATTGTCATCTGTAGCTATGGATGGTATATGTATCGAGGGATCGGATACTCTTGATGTTCTGGGCATGAAAATACAGTGTGATGTCCGCTGGAATAAGCACGTATTTCAAGTGTCGAAAGCAGCATTCAAGTGCCTTGGTTTTCTGAAACGGTGCAAGACTTACTTCACTCCATCCGATCTCCTTATTATTTACACCAGCTATATCCGGCCGAAAATGGAATACAACTCCCATATATGGGCAGGGGCTTCAGTGTCTATTCTGAAGCTTCTGGACCGTGTTCAGGGGAGTGCGGTGAAGCTTATCAATGACAGTAGTGTATCCAACTCTATTGATTCATTGGAGCATCGTCGGAATGTGGGTTGTGTGACACTTTTCTATCGATATTACCATGGGAGGTGCTCATCTGAGATAAGTGAACTTATTCCTCAAGCCCGAGTTTTTATTCGTAATACTCGCTTATCTAGTAGAGCACATCCGTTTGTAGTTGATTGTCCTGTGTTTCGCACAACGCATTACAGAGAAAATTCGTTTTTTAGTCGAACAATTCGTATGTGGAACAAACTTCCCGCAGAAGTCTTCCCTGTTACTTACAATTTAGTAAAATTTAAATCAAATATCCACAAGCACTACTCCCTCTTTCCTCCTTCCCATACCCTATTTTCCTGATCAATACAATGCACTGCATGAGTAGGGGGCATCCCCTGAGTATTGGTTAAATTATAAAAAAAAAAAAAAAATGTTTCTTCTTATGTAAACGGCTTTAGTTTTCTATTTTACCTATTTGATATCTTGAAGTAGTTAAAGTCAAAATTAAGCTAAAATACAGAAACGACGATTTACAATGTAATTTTTTTTTTTATTGATTAAACTAAATTTAATGGGTAGAATTTTGAAATAAACCCTGTACAGATAAATTCCACTATTGGAATCGTAGTTTTAGAACTTTCACAACGGCATTGGTGTGGCTGTGGTAGGCAACTGCCATTGTAATGAAAAGGTAGTGTTTGCCAACCATGAAAAAAGTAAGCACACACTCAGGAAACCTTTGCTGTTAATATTTGTTGTTATTTGAGTTGTAATACAGTATCTTTATTTTTATGTGAATAAACAGTCATTTGTAGAAGAAATTTCATTTTGACTACAATTATAGTTCATTTCAAAAACAAACCACATCAAATTACAGTATTATAATTTTACATTCATTTTATACCGTAGTTTTTTTTATTTAAAAAATATAACAAATAAATGTTTGTTTATTTTTTACTACATTAATACCACAATTGTGGTTAATTTTTTGAACAGTAAAAAACAAATGACAATGTCATTTAGTTATTTTATGTACTAAAAATCGTCAAAATGACGATTAATCGTCGAACCTGGCAACACTGATTAGATGACCACTTATGCAAAACGAAATTGAATATGAGAGATACACTAATAATTGACACAGTTGGACAAACCAAAAATTTTTGAACAATAATAGGAAAATACTGATTTTGAATTCTGATAAGGAAAATAAGACTGTAGCAATGGAGAAAAATAAGTGCACTATGAAAATGAGAAGTAGTAGGAGATATGTGCACGTATAGAAGATTACGAAAAGACCCAACGTCAATTTTACAAACTAAAAATAATACTTTAATTGACAAACTTTTTAGTATGAATCTTATTAACAACGCAGAGAAGTACAAATTGACAATAAGGGTTGCCACCACACCAAGAACATATGGATTACCTAAAATTCATAAACATGAAACAAATCTATTTGTTCGTCTATAAATTCTCCCTTATTGATATTTTGAGAAACTTGACCATATATTCCTTAAGGATGCAATAGAATTCAAATCTAGGATTAGTGACATTAAAATTGAACAAGATGAAACACTAATATCGTTCGACGTCGTCTCACTGTTTCCCTCTGTACCAGTTAATTTAGCAATGAAAATCATCGACAGTAAGGGAAATATATTGGAGAAATATACACGTATTTCAAAGGATATTTTTATGAAACTGTTGACTTTTTGCATTAAGGATTCCAGATTTTTTAAATATGGCGATAAATTCTACGAACAGACTAAAGGAACGCCAATGGGTTCTACGGCATCTCCAGTGATAGCAGATGTTGTTATTACTTGACTTGGATTGTGGAATTACTTGACTTGGATTGGAAAGACGTGGGCAAAACCGAAGATATTGACAAAATACATTGATGATATATTTGGTATTATTAGGAAAGATGATATTGACTGTACTTTGAAAGCTCTAAATGAATTTAACAGGCAAATGAGATTTAACAGGCAGAAGATATTGACAAAATACGTTGATGATATTTTTGGTAATTTTAAGAAAGACGATATTGACTGTACTTTGAAAGCTCTAAATGAATTTAACAAGCAAATGAGATTGAGGAAGATAATAAACTTTCATATTTGGACTCAGTTGTTAACAGGCAAGACACCGTATTAAAGCTAAATTGGTACCAGAGGTAGCAGGTAGGCTGGTTAATTTTTACTCCAAACACCCTCGGAGAATTAGAGAGAGTCCTAAAAATAAGCGATGTGGAGTTTTATGAGTCAAATATAGACAATATAAAAAATATTTTAAATATGAGCGATTTTCCGAAAATGACCATAAACAACTTAATAAAACACACGAAGACTAGAGCCAAAAAGAAAAGAACAGATAATTAAAAGGTATATAAGTAACTAACTTACATCCCTGGCTATTCAGCAATCAGACATTTACAACAAAAATAAATACAAATTAGCCTTTAAGACTTAAAACTCATTGGATAAATTATTTAGTTCAACGAAATCTAAAGTATCTAAAGAGGAAAAATCAAATTTAGTGTACAAAATTAGTTGTGGACAAGTAAAACATATGTCAGAAGACATATGTTGGCACTAAGAAATCAAAATTAAAAACTAGACTAGCATTACACAGATCATATTTAAAAGCAGTTGACAAACCATTGGAGCAAAAAACAACACTTGCAGCCCAATGCATTTCGCTTTCTATTCATATTAATGTAAATATTGTAATTTTTGTTCTGTGTTTTTAAATTAAAAACTTTGTTTATACTGTGTTTTTATATAAAAATATTAAATAAATTGTGTACTTTCAAACAGATTTCCCCAGGAAGATGACCAACAACGTTGGCTCGAAATATTGGGACTTTAAAATAAACGAATAAATTATTAATTAAAATAAGAACTATATTTGTTTTTACTTTTTAATTTTTAATATAAGACCTCAAGCCAGACAAATGAAACAACAACATTGAAGGTCAATAATACATACAACATTTTCATAAAATTTCATAATAAATTAAATGAAACTAAAAAACATATATTTAAAAAAAAATATATATATATTTTCTCAAAAAATGTTTATTTTACCATAAAAATAAAATAATTGTAAAAAACAACAAAAAAAATCATTGGCGATTCCGGGATTCGAACCCGGAACCCTCTGATTGCTAGGCCAGCACGCTTCCATGCAACCCGCATACGAAATATTAACATCTTGTCACCCGTGAAAAAGAACTCCTAATTGGCATATTTGTATTACAGACCACTTCTTGTTGATGTAATGAAACAAGCGATTCATTTATTAGTTGTTCCATTAATTTTTGCTGGGTGTATATAAAATTGTTTACCTCACACTTTTTTAATACGGCTCCACATATAATTACATCTTATTACATATAGACCAATAAATCGTATATGACATATACAATTATATATGGTTAAGCTAATTATGTACGAATAAATGTATAATTTAATATAACACAAATCGAAATTTTATATAACAACATATAGTTTAATATTCAAAAATATGTTTTTTTGTTGAGTTTGGATAAAACGATATCTTGACTTATTCATAGTTATATGTAAATATATATCGTTTCATTCCAAAAAAGGAAGATAAAACTATATATTGTCGCATTTAAAGTTTGGTGGCTTTATATTAGACTGTCTATGGATGAAAACCAAGCATTTTTTAGGGTACTTATAGATGTTACCCGGGGCCTTCGTAGTGTATTTTTTAAAATTTTTTGAACAAAGTAGAATTTAGTTCGGCAATTCTGAGCATATTTTAGGAACAACATCTATAAAATTTCCATTGATTATATTTGGTCCACGGCAGCATCATTTAGTTTGAAACAAGTATTTTTGTTTATTACTGGTTATAAATCTATATTTCCAAAAATATGCTCAGCATTACCAAACTTTTGAGCCCAATTTTGTACAAACATTCAAAAATATATGGGTAGCGAAGTTTTAAGTATTCACGGATTTTTATTTTTCCTATAATCAACTGGATGATACGCATCGTTTGAGCACTGTTGCGTAAAATTTCACACCCTAATATGTATTAACACCCTAATATGTATTAAAACTTAGAAAACGGGACCAATATAAAAACCGTAAAAATTTAATAGGTTTCTTAATTTTTTTTATGGACTTAACTTATATGACAGGATGAACATACATTTGTATGAAATAGTGTATATTTTCATACAATCAAGTACAAAAATGTAACATTTAGTGCAATTTTACCAGACTAAAACTCGGATATATATATGTAGATTAGGGCGGCACTAAAAATCGACTTCCGATTTTCAATAGTTTTCGCACGGAATATCGATCCAGTTGATATAAAACGGCTATGGTCAAAATTTAAGCAAAATCGGACAACTTTAAGCCGTGCCCCAAAGAGGTCAAAGGTCAAAATATGGTATATTGTGTATTTTTAGGTATTTATTTATTTATTTTTATTGTTAATCTTAGAAACAATTACAATATTTCTTTCTAATGTGATTAAGAATGTTTCATATTTTTTTTGTTGAAAAATTAACCCGTCTGTGCCCTGAGGGTCTAAATGACGCTTTTAAAATTTTAAAATTACACAATTTTTTATTTGTTAAATATTTTATGGACAAATTTAATATAGATTAACTTTTGATATTACCCCCTTTTTCTGGGGGTGGGAGGATGTGGATTGCTTTAGGCAGTTCAAAACTACCCTAAATTTATTACTTAGAAATGTGAAAATTTACGTTATAACGAAGACTAAAACAAGCAATTACTATTATTGTTACGGGAATTTGCCCGAGCGCCGAATTTCCACTAGATTTTGAACGACAAATACAAAACTCAACGATTTGGTGTTGATTTAGGTTTTATATTTGAACATTAAAATTCCTAAATGATACAAAATTTAAATATAATTAAAATAAAAGAAATATAAAAATTACTTAATTGTATCGTACTTTTTTAGTGTGAAAACAAAGCGCAACAATTGTTACAAAACTATGTGCAAACAAATATCGGTGTGTAATTTTTTTATGACAATTTACGAATAATTAACTTCACGACTTAATAGAAAAAAAGTGCGCTGTAATATAGCTTGGGAAATTATTGACTTTGACATTTACTATAACATTACAATTATGGATAGCAAATAATATATAATCGATATGTACATAAACTATACCAATCGATAAATAAATAGGCGACATTGGCGGTATCTTTCAGCAACATCAGCAACTTTAGTCTCCAACACCTTTTCTCTAGGCCACACATTACGTGGGCTCAAAGGGTCAACCACAACCACCAAATCACCTACACTCAATGGCTTAGATTTTTCAAACCATTTTGTTCTACATGTGAGCGACGGTAAATATTCAGCCAGCCACTTTTTCCAAAATTGTTGAGCGTATTGCTGAGAATACAACCAACTGTTTTTAAGAAGCAGTCCACTATCATTATAATCAGCTAGCGGCTTCATTCCATTGGAAACTCCTATTAGCAAATGATTTGGAGTGAGTGCTTCTTTGTTTTCATCGTCTATTGGCACGTAGGTAAGAGGACGAGAATTTATAATATTTTCCACTTCAGCCATCATACTACGCAGTGTTTCATCATTAGGTGATCTTGATGGCATTATCCTATATAACACGGTTTTAATGGAACGTACCATGCGTTCCCATACGCCTCCCATATGCGGAGTGGCAGTTGGATTGTAGTTCCACTTAGTAGTAGCAGTGGTGAACTTGTGAACAAATTCGTTGTAATCAAACTCTTTTATAGCTTTACGTAACTCACGTTCAGCTCCTTCGAAGTTAGTCCCATTATCACTAAAAAATTCTCTCGGAGTGCCACGACAGGCAATAAAATTACGTATTGCCAAAATACATGAACTGGTATTTAATGAATGTACGATTTCGACATGGACGGCTCGAATCGCTAAGCAAGTAAATAAAGCCCCGTACCTCTTCTCTTTGTGTATATTAACGGTAACTAAAATTGGACCGAAAAAATCCAAACCAGTAAATGTAAACGGAGCGACATATGCCGATAGCCGTGCTCTCGGAAGTTTTGCCATTTGTGAATAAATTGGTTGAGCTTTCTTTACTTTACACATCTGACACCCTCGTGTAACTTTTAAAAATCGTTCTTAACCTGGGCACGTAATATTTCTGCCGAATCTCGTTTATAGCAGTTTCATGATTTCCATGATGGTATTGAATGTGAAAGTGCAATATAGTTGTATTTGGGCATAACAGCTGGATGTTTCAGTTCATCTGGAATATTAGCATTGTAAATTCTAAACAATGCGTAACACTTCATCGCTATCTAAGTACGCGGATAGTTTATAAATAGAACTACTTTTATTTATTTTACCACCACTTTTTAGTGTTGTTATTTCGTTTAAATACGCTTCCTTCTGAGCTTGCTTCACAAGAACGACCTCGGCCATTTTCAATTCCTCTCGTGATAAGTTATTTTCAATGGATAATTTAACACATACATACGCAACAGCTCTAAGAGCTCTACGCCACTGTGAAAAACGCTTGCTATTAACCACATAATCAATTTTTACAACATGATGTAAGTGTTGTCTTAGTTCACATTCAGTTTTAGAATCGAAACAATTATTAGGCGGCCATGTACTATGGTGTTGCATTAGAAAATCAGGGCCATTTTGCCATCGACTACTGTTTGATAAATCAGGACCACCTTTGGACCACTTTGTTGTCTTATCCGCGACATTAAACAACGACATCACTGCCACTCGAAATTCTAAAATAGGATACTGCTGCGTAACCGTTTTCACTAGCGTCAGCAAATGTATGTAATTGCACATCTAGATTGTTGTAGGTTTGAAAAGTGTTAAGGTAACAGCGCGGTATTGTTATATTTTGAATTTCTGGTAAAAATGACAACCATTTTGTCTACTTAACCATTTGAGGGTGAAGTATTTCTTCGTTCCATCCTATCCCACTTCTCCATACCTCCTGTAAGACGATTTTTAAGTACATAAGGTAATGGTCAATAAGACCCAGATGGTCATAAATTGTCATTAAAATCTTTAACAACTCTCGTTATGTAGGGGGTTTATTACCAACAAAAATATCACTAGCGAGTATATATGGTAAAAGTTTAAATGTAAAAGAATCATCAGATGATTTCCAAAAACACCCCAAGCACCTTATCAGCATCTAACTCGTTACCTAAATTAAGACTCTTATGTTGACAATTTTCGTTTTTGCTTAGTGCAATTAAAACGTCTTTATTATTACACAGCCAATTTCTAATATTAAATCCAGCTTTGCTATGTCTGTACTTAACGTCTGATGCTAGGCTAATTGCTTCTTCCACAGTATCTACTGAATCCAAAAAATCATCCACATAATGATTCTGCTCAATAGCTGCTACTGCAATAGGGTATTTCTCATCGAACTTTTTTGCATTCATATTTTTCACATATTTTCGAATATTTAAAAAAATATTTACTTTTCCTCTACTAGATTATAAAAAAAAACATATGAGTGAAGATACTTTTTCTCAAAAATTTTACAATTTTTTTGACCTATTTCAAAAAATTGACTTTGCAGATTTTTCTTTACTCAACGGTTACAGATAATTAAACGACACTTTAAGCACAACATTAATGATAAAAGTGGATATACACAAAATTTAATGTCTTACCACTTATTATAAAGGAGTTATTAACTTAAAACCTAAAAAAACTTGTCAAAAAATTAAAATTTCAATGTTCAACATCACACAACTTTTAAACTTTAAGAGGTAACATATTACCGTAAGCATGTTTTTTATTAATCTCATCAAGCGGATTCAAAAAGTCTAAAATCATCGAAATCGGTTCATAAATGTAGAAGTTACAGCATTTTGTACTCGAGGTGGTCTACTTTGGCACCTTAGTGCTCACCCTGTGTTAACACATTAATTAATTTTCTGAAAGCTATACTCCTCCTTAACGATACTTTTGGTCTTAATCGGTCTAGTAGTTAAGAAGTTATATATTTATTACCCCCTTTTTTTTGATTCACTCCACTGTGCTGTGTTCAAAACTCAACCCCAATACAGGTCCTAAATTTCAACCTGATTGGCTAGGTTCTTAGATCGCGTTTTTCACGAAAACAAAGCATCGCAAAGCAAGAAGAGAATTTATTTGGAACATCGCCTATGTTTCGAAAACTAGTAAAGATAAATGTACATTTGCAACTATTTTAAATTTCTCGTCAATATTTTTCGTTTTTTCAATTTTAGCTTTCTTTTCAATTTTAATTTTTTTTTAATTTTTGACGATTTTTTTTGCAATTTTTAATTTTAAAATTTTTTTAAGTTTTAGCAATTTTGCTAATTTTTGGTAATTTTTTTAATATTACCGAATTTTTTTTTTATTTTTGCCGATTTTTTTTATTTTAGGGATTTTTCTAATTTTTGCCCTTTTTTTAATTTTAGCGATTTTTTTTCATTTTGGCGATTTTCTTTAAATTTTAGCGTTTTTTTTCAAATTTGAAAATTTTTTTAATTTCAGCGAGTTTTTTTTTTTTATTAATTTTAACGTTTTTTTTTTATTTTTGGTGATTTTTTTTTATTTTAAAGATTTTTTGAATTTTAGTAATCTTTGGCGATGTTTTCAATTTTGACAATTTTTTTCAATATTTTCGATATTTTTAAATCGATTGAGTAAAAACCGAGTGAACAAATCGAATGAAGAATTTAATTCTTTAAAGCTCTGTACATACATGTATTATATTTTGAAAATATTTTTCCACAATTAGGCTGCAAACACTTGGAAATAAACTACTACATTTATACAT
The DNA here is from genome assembly GCA_021234595.1 of Delia radicum. Classification (NCBI taxonomy): domain Eukaryota; kingdom Metazoa; phylum Arthropoda; class Insecta; order Diptera; family Anthomyiidae; genus Delia; species Delia radicum. The sequence continues at coordinate 61,306,026 of CM037855.1, read as the reverse complement.
TTTTTTTTCATTAAAATTATCAATAAATTAAATTTTTTTAATTTTTTTAGCTTTTTTACTTTGTTTTATTTTTTTCAATTTGAAAATGTCAAAATAGTTATTACTATTATAAGTTAGTATATTTACAAACTTTGTGCGTAAAAATTTTGTTTAATAAAATAATACTACTTTTAGGCATCATGTGTTTAATTGTAAACACATAATTGGTAAAAAATACTGTAAGTGTGTATTATTGTATATAAAAGTGTGCGCAAAATAGTTTTACGCATTTTGATGTATAAATTTACCGAATTTGCGTAATAATACATGAAACTTTACTCGTTTTATAGTAGTACATTTACAATCATATTTTAGAGTGTACATGGTGCACATGATGCTCCAAATATCATTACATTCATCAGGTTCTTTAGAATTGTAATTGCGCCATAAAAATCTCTAAACATTGCGATCTTCTTTTATAATATAGATTTGATGGAATATCTGTTCAATATCACCGCAAATAGCCACGGCTTTTTGAAGAAAACGAATAAGAATAGAAGCTAACGAGCACAATAAATCAGGGCCTTTCATTAGCATAGAGTTTAAAGACACCCCATGCGATTTTGCAGCTGCATCCCATACTATTCGGGTCTTTCCAGGTTTGTTTCTGTTAAAAACCGGAAATATAGGTAAATACCATACCCTTCTTTTATGGTAGATACCAACTCATGATTATAAACTTTTGTTATATAACCTTTCGAAAGGTATTCAGCAATGGTTTTATAAAAAATATCATTTAAACGAAAGGGTCCGCCAAATATCTTTTTTTTGTTTTTGGCTTTTAACGCTTTGGTTTATCGATGAGGATGCCAGTTTCTTTCACTCTTTTCACAAGATAACGAACATACGGACCATATTCGTTCAGCGGAAGGATAAAACTAATTATCTGTCAAATCAGACATGAGCTAAGTGTTCACGAAATAAGCACTAGTTGAAAAAAAAACGTTAGATGGCGGACCCTTTACTATCCTCTTTCAACTTTTTTGCGAAACACAAAAATCTTTTTTTTTGCCATATACCTATTTGGCATTTGTACATGCTCATTTCGCCACAATAACGACGTTTCATAATGTCCATCTGATCGTTGCTTAGTGTGTTATTGTAATATAGACACTGCTTTCTCATCATTTTTACTCATAATTGTTGTATTTATGCCAGATGTTTCCAAGCAATAAAATTTTTTCATCAAATCATATAACTTTCTATCACTAAACTCACTTATGTGGCAATGGTGATGTATAATAAGTGAACTATAAGTGAACTTCCTTTGCTAGCACCATATAATAGCCAACCAAGACGTGTACCAATTGCTGTGGGTTCATTGATTTTACCCTCCTTAAAACGTCTATACACGCATAATCTTGAATTATTTAAACCAATTAGTAATCTTGGAGTCGCATCAACATAACTTTCCAGTTTCAGACCTTTCAAATATTGAAAACGTTGAATCAGTTCTTCCATATTAACCGTTTGCTTTGGTAAAGAAAGCTGCTTTACAAAAAACTCTATAGATTATTTGTTAGGACAATATCCTAATGAAGAAATATAGAGTATGACCTCGAACTTTTCATTTTCATTGCACAATTAAAGGTCGAAAAAAACATAATTTTTATTTTTAATAAAAATTATAACAAACTTGTATAAAAGGCAGAGTACCGCCAAGTTTACTTCCCCTGGTTTGTTTACAAACTAAACAAAATATAAAAAGAGGAGAGAAACAAAAAAACGTGTATTGAATATCCACCAGAGGTGGATCTTGCACATCAAACAAGTTTTCAATTTATTTTTTGATCAATGGTTATAATCTTTAACTTCAAACTCATATGTATATTAGTTCTCATGTAGTGAGTAAACTAGTTCATATGTATGGTTGATGTTTGGCATGGGATTGTTACCGCTTTCAAAACGTGTTCTGATGATGGGAACCTAGAAAATTCCCGAAATAGATCTATCAACACATTCCTGAAAGGGTCAAATAATAAATTTGAAAACAAAAAACTCTATAGATTATTTGTTAGGACAATATCCTAATGAAGAAATATAGAGTATGGCCCCGAACTTGAATAATTTTCATTTTCATTGCACAATTAAAGGTCGAAAAAAACATAATTTTTATTTTTAATCAAAATTATAACAAACTTGCAAAAATAATTTTTTCAATTTTTTTAATTTTTTTTTTTTGCTTGAATTTTCTTAAGACTATCTTTGTGTTCAGAACAAGTAAATTATGTGTTGAAACAATAAAAAGTAGGAGTAATTTCAGTTTGAAAAGGCAAAAAGGTCACTCATCGGAGAGTTAAGATGTATTTTTAGTACAAATAGGGGGTATGGCCGCTGCATTGTTAGCGTGGGGACGACATTGTTTTGCCTTCAAGTTTAAAATGTAATTGAGTTTGGATAAGAATTTAATCTATGAAAATAAAACACAATGTAGTAGTGTTGGTATCCAAACATTTAGTCAGGGATGACATGTCATTATCACCATTTCCAATTTGGTGATTACGAATGAAAATATTTCTGTCTTAACCCCCAAATCAAAATGGGAGTTATATCTTGCATAGTTATAAGATCGTTTTTCAAAAGAACATTGTGTGAATAACTATTACAGTATTCTGCGTAGACGGACTGCGGCCAGGTTTAGGATTTTTCTATTCTGTGGTATGTCTAAAGCCGGCTTCGCTGAGTAAAACCTTTATGGAAGGTTGTAAAATAAAAAAGCTAATAATTTATTCCGTTGTCCAATAAAAATTGCATTTTAAACTTTAAAGCAAAACAACGTGTTATCTATCACAACAACTTATGTATTCATTGGTATATGGTAATTTACTGAAAACATAATTTCTAAAATATGCAATAAAACCATAGTAAACATTTTATTCAAAAGGGACCGCTGGAGCTTGGAACTTGAAATGTATCATTGAGGTTTCTTCTCCATCGTATACATCTAATCCCGATTTTATGAAATTGTTAGTATGTGTCAAAAAAAGATAAAAATTCTCCCCTTATCGTCTTGCGTTAACCCCTTCGGCTAAAAATCTGAAATTTCAATCGCATTAGCCCATAATCTATGGGATAAAGCACTTAAAATATACCTTTAGGAATTTCAAATAAAACTTGATAAAAATGTGTCACAAAAACAAATGTTCGCTTAATACTTAATAACTCAGCCCAAACCGCTTGATTTTTAAATTCGGCATGTATCTTAATCCTCTGGCGTAGACATCCACAAATATGGGATTATTGGAAATGTTTACGTAATGGAGCGAAAAGTGAAAAGGTTTCCTCTTGATTTTCTGCCCAGACCCTTTTGTAGAGAAATATAAATTTTAGAATATTTATTTCCTGATGTATGGGCTAATTTATCGAAGATATACTTTTTGAAATTTGCCAATAAAAACGTGATAAAAAATGGTAAAAAAATATTCAACTTCAAATTGGGATTAAGTAAGACATCCACTAAGGCGGAATTTTTGTAAACTTTTGCGGAGAGGGATAAAAGTTTACAAAAACACTTCGGTCAATACATTGAAGAACATTTTTTGGATCTCACCATAAAAACGGGGTTTAAATAAGAAAAATTGGGATTAATCACAAAGCTTAAACCGCTGGAGGAAGGAACTTGAAATTTGGCTTGAAAGTTCCTCGTCTAAGAAGAAATTTAAAGAAAATTCTTACCGTAGGGAGCAAAATCTCCCTTTTAATCTCATCCCAAATAACATTTGGCTAGAAATCTGACTTTAAAAATATGTGTTTCTTTGAACTTCTAATTAAAACGCTGTAAAGGGGTTAAAAAAGGAAAAGTGTCCTATGATAACAACTTAGTGGGCTTGCCCGTTACTACACACAAAAAAAAATTAAGCTGTTTGCCAACTGAAATTCGGTTGCTACGATTCAAACTCGATTATTACGAATTACTGTGGGTTGGTGCACTAAACATTAGTATTCACAGCAAAGCTCTGTTAATTCAACTGAATTTCAGTTGAAACACTCAAAATATTCAGAAATTTAATATAAATATCGTTGTACTAACTCAATTTATAAGTTGGTACCATTAAAATACACACTTCAATTTGGTTGGCACTTTATTTCTCTGTGTGTATAAATTATGTGCTCCTTGGTGTATGGACTAATTTACTGAAAAGTAATTTCTAAAATATGCAATAAAAACATAGTAAAAAAGGTTATTCAAAAGGAATTTAGTACAGTCTAACCACCCAGTCTAAGCCACTGGAGCTTGGAACATCAAATTTGTCATGGAGGTTCCTTCCCGATCATATACAACTAATCACGATCTATGAAAATTCTTAGGATGTGGTACAAAAAGGATAAAAGGGGAGGCCCTTATAGTCCTACTTAAACCCCTTCGGGTAAAAATCTGAAATTTCAATCGCATTAGCCCATAATCTATTAGCTACAGCACCTAAAACCTCTTCGCTAGAAATCTGAAATTTCAAATACATAAAGAAATAGAGTCGGTCGTAGTAACCGTATTTGGGTCTAGCTATCGAATTTTTTGGTAGTTATAAACAAATTTCTGTTGAAGCAATCGAAATTTTATTGTCGTGTCAGAATGAATGTTGCTTCAACCGAAAGATTTTCATCACAATCGAATGATTCAGTTGTCGCGACCGAATCTTTCGACTTTGTTAAAAATTATTCGATTGAAGCAACGGACATTTTGACACGACAATAGCATTTCGATTGCCTCAACTACAACGGTAGCCACGACCGAGTATGTTTTCTGGGTTTAGAGTATGGGCTAATGAACTGAAAATATATTTTTTGAAATTTAAACAAATGCTTAATAAATATGTGGTACAAAGAAAAAAATTACTCCTTAATCACCCAGCCGAAACCGCTGAAGCTAGGAACATGAAATTTGTCATGCAGGTTGCTCCTTCATCGTAGACGATTTTTGGAAATTGTTAGGATAAGAAAGATTCCTCTTATCTTTCTGCTTAAACCCCTTCTGCTAGAAATCTGTAATTTCAAATAGAGTAATGGCTAATGCACTTAAAATATACTTTTTGGAATTCCCAATAAAAACAATGAAAATGTGGTACAAAGAAAAAAATGTCCCCTTAATCACCCTGACCAAGCCGCTGGAGCTAGGAACTTGAAATTTTGCATGTAGGTTCATCCCCTCGCATAAACATCCACTAAGATGCGATTTTTTTAAATTTTTCGGGGAAAAGTCTCCTTATGTTCAAAACCATTCATGTAATTCACTAAAGAAAACCGTTTTGGAATTTATCATAAAAACTTGGTAAAACAGGGCTCAAAAGGCCATTAATCACATAGTTCAAACCACTGGAGCTAGGAAGTTGAAATTAGGCAAACAATTTTAATGTTTAATTATTACAAGAGGAAATCTTAATATATTCCGATATTAAAAACTATCGTTAACGTCGTCTAGGATTTTTAAGTTATAGAAGACTTTGGATATTTAGAAGTTATGGGTATAAAAAAGAGCAAAAGGTTGTAAATGGTACTCTTTAAAACTCTTAAAGAAATGCACTTAAAACTTGTAGGTTTCAACTGCATCAAAATTATTTACTCTTTTAAACAAATGAACACAAAAGCACGAAATCGGGAATCTGTACAAAAAATATATGGTCCTGGACAACCAATGAACACAAAAGCACGAAATTTGGTCCTAGATGATTTTTATCTCGCGATCCTAAATTTATTTTTAAAATGTTTCACTTTTCAGTTTTAAGAGCACATCCTGATTATGAGCCTTCAAGATTTCGAGATTTTGTGTGCGTAAATTTATAGTAGAAACTTTTCCACAAAAACTGTTATTTTAAAATTTCAGAACGAAATTCCATTTATTTCCAAAACAATAAACATAAAAAATCTATTAAATGTGTTCACAGTGGAGTGAATCAAAAACAAGTGGTAAAAAATATAGAACTTCTTAACTACTAAACCGATTAAGACCAAATGTATATGTAATCGTTATGGAGGAGTATAGCTTTCAGAAAATTAATTTTGTGTTAACACAGGGTGAGCACTAAGGTGACAATGTAGACCACCTCGAGTACAAAAAACTTTTCAAATGATGTAACTGCTATAATTATGAACCGATTTCGATGATTTTAGACTTTTTGAATCCACTTGATGAGATTAATAAAAAACATGCATACGGTAGTATGTTACTTCTTAAAGTTTAAAAGTTGTGTGATGTTGAACATTAAAATTTAAATTTTTTGACATGTTTTTTTTAGGTTTTAAGTTAATAACTCCTTTATAATAAATGGTAAGACATTAAAAATAAATTATGTGTCATGCACTTTTTTTTATGGACCGCCAAAGATTTTGGGCCTCGGTATCATTTTCGCAAAAAAGTGATCATTTTCTCAGACTCATATCTAGCAAACCGTTCATTTACTCTCTGAGGCAAAGTTGTAGCTCTTGTCATAAAGAACAAAAATTGTGAACATATAAAATCAAAAAAACTTCACCTTCCAGATCAAAATCGCAAAAAACTTAAAAAAATTCGATTTTTTTTTTACCTTTTTCCCCGTGTTCAGGTCCATAGGTAGCAAACCGTTCAAAATTCAAGGAAACAATCAACTACAAAAATTTACCTAAGATCTCAATAAACAAATTTCTAGAACATATAAACTTCCTGGGAATTATTCTTAACGCCGTTTTTAATTTCATTTGTTTTTTATTTACTTCAACATTGACATACTATGCTATCTATTACAAAAATATTAAAAAAAAAAGTATTCGTATTATGTTTATAATGTTGATGGCCCTGGACTTGCAAATCGCGCTCTCTTAAGTTGTGGATCCAAATCGTCGTCCGAATCGTCCGAATCTGACTCTGATTCAGAACTTATGGTGTCCACAGGCACGTTGCTTCCAGACTGCCCTCCATCATCAGCTCTTTCTTCTTCAAATACTTCATTAACATCATACAGGGTGATCTTGTGACTCCACCAACATACCTGAAATGAATTAGAAAATAAATCAAAAAAGGAATGCAAAACAATGCATCAATAAAATTAATATTACCTCTGCAAGCAATGCGTCGAGGTTTTTGCCTTTGTACCGTTTTTCCATGGGCATTGTGGTTTGGTGAAACCGTTCTCCTTGCTCATCGGATTCGGTAGGGAGTTGTTTGATAAAATCGTCAAAATGAAAATGAAGAAAATGCAGCTTTAATGTCATCGATGCGCCGATTATCTCAAAATAATGCAGCATTTCTTTCACCCATTCTCTTGCTTCCGGTTCCGCGTCTCGATCCCCTCCCAAGACTCTGGTGCATACACGCTGAAGGTAAATCCATGCCATTGAATGATTTTCATCAAGCGATGAATCAAAATTGCTCTTGAATAGCTTTCTAATGTCTGGGCCATTAAGTAAGCCTGTTAAATGAAAAAAAAAAAAATAAAGACAGAAAAGAAAACATTAACTTAGTGTAAATAGTACAATTAGGTGAACAAAAATTCGGTTTAAATTTACTACAATACGTTTTTTAATTTTGTCATCGCTACGCTTTGGGAAAACGCTTTTCAAATAGTCGAATGCGTTTGGACAATTTACAACGGCCACTTCGATGACTTTTTTAACAATTCCCAATTTTATGTGGAGCGGTGGCAGCAAGATGTCTTGAGTATTGTCAATTAAAGGTGCATTCTTCAGTCTATGTTGTTCTATTTGTTCATCCACACTTCCTCTTGGCCTCCACGAATTACATTGGAATTAACAAAAGAATTTTGGGAAGCCGCCCTTATCGATGATCCCTTGCAAAATGTTGATGACCTTCAAATCACAGCAAATCTTCCATTTATTTTCGTAATATTTGATTTTTTCAATTATATCTTTCAATGTTTCATAGCTTTCTTTCATGTTGATATCCATTGCTAGCGGAATGGAAGGTTTTCGGTTCGACACATGCAACAACACTGCTTTCAAGCTTGAAACAGAACCATCAATAAATAATCTCCACTCACTAGCGATGTAGTTCATTCCCATTTTTACCACCAAAGCTTTTATATCGTTGCAGTAAGCGCACGAATTGTCATCATTTAGAGTGTAGAGCCTCTGAAATTCAGCTTGTCGTTTGCGGTACGCCGTAGAGTTAACATTAGCATGTGTGAGTTTTCTTTGCTTTAAAAAAGCTGTCAAAAATATTGCAAGTCGCTGCGATAATCCCAATATGGCCACAATGAAATCCATTTCCATTTGTGTTATTAATTGTGGTCCATCTCTTCCCTGTTGGGGCTCATAATCGGTATCAAATGGATCTTCATAAGTAACACCACTTGCTCTACTCATTGCTGTAAATTCTGTAGTACGATCTGGAGTTGGCGGCCTTGGTGATACAAAATTTTCAGGTGCAAGCACTGGTAGTGTGGCTGTTGCAGTTGCTTTATAAATTTTGTTCTTCTCAGCATGTCGATTTAGACGACATGTGTAATTTACGTATGCATAGCAACTGGTTGCATCATGATCACCTGGGCGATTAATCCAGTTTACCGGCTTACAATACTTCATAGTACCTCTGCCTCCACTCAACCATGCCATGAGATTGTTATAACATTGGCGACACACTGTATTAGGTGTGTAATTTTCACCGGTCAAGTCCACTTCGTCGAAAAACAATGTATATGCTGTTTTGAAGTCACTAGTTAAAAGATTCTTTTCCTTTTGAAATCTTGTAGATGTTTTTTTTTCTGGTTTGATGACCGCAAACGTAGCAAAATAAATCAATTTTTTCACACTGCATACTGAAACTGTCAGTTGCCACTGTTGTGTACGAATTATGTTGTAGCACTTTATATAACTTTCACCGCGTCACTTTTTTCACTTTTGCGGCTACCTAAGCGCTACCTAAACGGTGTTAAGAATTATTCCCAGGAAGTTTATATGTTGTAGAAATTTGTTTATTGAGATCTTAGGTAAATTTTTGTACTTGATTGTTTCCTTGAATTTTGAACGGTTTGCTAGCTATGCACCTGAACAGGAGAAAAAAGGTAAAAAAAATGAAATTAAAAAATTTTCGGCAAAATTTTTCACTTTTGCGCGCTACCTAAACAGTGTTAAGAATCATCTCTAGGAAGTTTATATGTTCTAGAAATTTGTTTATTGAGATCTTAGGTAAATTTTTGTAGTTGATTGTTTCCTTGAATTTTGAACGGTTTGCTACCTATGGACCTGAACAGGAGAAAAAAGGTAAAAAAAATGAAATTAAAAAATTTTCGGTAAATTTTTCCCTTTTTGCGCGCTACCTATACAGTGTTAAGAATCATCTCTAGGAAGTTTATATGTTCTAGAAATTTGTTTATTGAGATCTTTGGTAAATTTTTGTAGTTGATTGTTTCCTTGAATTTTGAACGGTTTGCTACCTATGGACCTGAACACGGGAAAAAAGGTAAAAAAATTGAAATTTTTTAAGTTTTTTGCGATTTTGATCTGGAAGGTGAAGTTTTTTTGATTTTATATGTTCGCAATTTTTGTTCTTTATGACAAGAGCTATAACTTTGCCTCAGAGAGTAAATCGAAATTCTGAACGGTTTGCAAGATATGAGCCCGAGAAAAAGATCACTTTTTTGCGAAAATGATACCGAAGCCCCAAATCTTTGGCGGCCCATAAAAAAAAAAAGTGCATGACTTTGGGAAAAATTGGGAGACACGGGTCTTTTTTTTTAGTCTTTTATCACGTAGTGGTGTCCGTATATGGTTATTTTACCATGACTTAAAAAATTACACACAGTGTTATCTGTAACCGTTGAGTAAAGAAAAATCTGCAAAGTCAATTTTTTGAAATAGGTCAAAAAAATTGTAAAATTTTTGAGAAAAAGTAGCTTCACTCCTACGTTTTTTTATAATTTAGTAAAAGAAAAGTAAATATTTTTTTAAATATTTGAAAAGAACAGGCTGATCTACGTGGAGCCATTTTTTTATATAATTGAAATGGATGATAATGAATTAGCATGAGGATGAATTAATGAGTGGGTAAGGGTGAATGGGTGTTATGATTGAATGAAATGAGAATATTGGGTAAGTATATAAGTGGATTGGGTTAGTTAGTTTAGTCGTAATTCTACGACTCTGGCGCGACTATCAGAACCTGGAAAAACGGCCAAGTAACCATTCGTTTGGAGGTATGTTATCTTGTTTGATAACGACAAGATCATTGATTTCGATTTGTCTCTGAGGGTTTTTCTACTTATATCTCTTGTGTAACTCTTTGAGATATTTGTCTTTCCATCTTCTGCAGAAATAGTGATGCTGTATTTTTAGCTTTTGCCACTTATTTGCTAAAGTAATGTTTCCTTGACTTTGAGGTGAAACATTAAGCTTTTGACTCCAGCTTCCCATAAACCTCCCATGTGTGGTGCGCCGGGTGGAATAAAGTGCCACTGCACATGTTGAAAACTGCTCGTAGATACGACAGCTTCTTGGAGACTTCTTATAAATTCTTGCCGCTCTTTCTTCAACAGCTGACTGGCTCCCACGAAGTTCGTGCCGTTGTCTGAATAAATAGCTGCAGGGCATCCCAGCCTCGAAAAAAATCGTGCGAACGATGCCATAAACGCTTGGGTTGAAAGGTCTGAAGTGGCTTCTAGGTGTATTGCTTTTGTTCCAAAGCAAACAAAATGACATACATAGCCTTTTGTGATTTTGCACGTTCGGCCAGAACATCGAATGGTCCCGCAAAATCGACCCCAGTGTTTGTGAAGGGTTTTGACAATTCTGTCCGTTCTGGTGGTAAAGCTGCCATTAACTGAGTTGCTTGACAATTTTTGTATCTCGTACAGGGTGAACACTGACTTATTACTGATCGAATAAGATTTTTCAGTTTTGGAATCCAAATCCAGCACGAATGATCCTCAACATAGTTTGATTTCCTCCGTGTAAGGTAATAAAATGGACATGAATTGTCAGTAATTTTGCAAAACAACTACTGTAGGGTAAAATTATCGGGTGTCTTTCTTCATATGAAAGACATTTGGAGCTTGCTAAACGAACATTTGCGCGTATTATTTTCTTATGGGTTTGTTTGATTTGAAACAATCATATTCTTCTTTAAAATAAAGATTTTGACAAAGAACAACGAATTTATCTTGGGTGGATTTTATTTCAGCTGCATCTAACTGAATACTTGGGTGAACTAGCAGGTATTTAATTCTATCATTGATCTCTGGAATTCTTGTTTTGTGAAGTTCTAATCTTTGATGACGATCTTGGGTTCTACGGGTATTTGAAATGCGATCACAAAATCGATATACGTACGATAAAACTCTGAGTGCTCTTGACCATTTTGAAAAATCTTGAAGAATATCAGTCTGAATAGTTACAGTGTTTGCGTAACATTGAATTTTCGCCTCCGCTTGGGTTTCAAAAGATTGTGTAGTAGTTGGCCATTCGGAAGCAGATTCTTTTAATCAAAAAGGTCCGTTCCACCATAGGGCATTTTCAATTAATTCGTCAGCAGTAGATTTTCGGCTTGCAACATCGGCTGGGTTATCATGAGATAAAACGTGGTTCCAGTTTCTTACTCCCACTGTCTCCGATATGGTAGCCACACGGTTTGCTACGAATGTCTTCCAAGAATTGGGGGTTTTTTGAGCCAAGGCAAAACAATGTATGAATCTGTCCAAAAATATGTTTGCTGTTGGTTAAATTGAGTTGGGACAGCAAATTTTTTACCATATTTGCCAGCAAAATTGCACCACAAAGTTCCAGTTTGGGTATTGATACGGTTTTTATGGATGCTACTCTCGTTTTAGCGAAAAGCAGCGTTACGGAAATGGGTCCGTCTATTGGGGTGACTCTTGCGTATAAAACAGCAGAGTATGCTTTTCTGAAGCATCAGAAAAACCATCCATCTTGGTATACGAATTTTGTTGATATTGTTATAATATCGCAAAAATGAGTGCCACCTTATAAGGGTAAGTGGCTTGAGACATTCATCCTAGTCTGTATTGTCTTGCCATATCTGCTGCATACTATTTTTTGCTGAAATTATTATATGCGCCAACCAACCAGCTGGGTCAAAAAGACGAGCAATGTCCGATAATACTGCGCGTTTTGTGTAAGCAGATTTTCTTTACGTTGAAGAAAAGCAAATCATCTTTTGCGTTCCATCGAATGCCGAGGGTTTTGGCATTTTATGACTCAGGAAGGTTCAGTAAATCAACGTCAAGTAAATGATCATCGGGTAAACTTTCTAACAGTTCAGCAGTGCTCGAAATCCATTTTCTTAATGGAAAACCTGCTTTATCCATCACTGCTATTAACTGTTGTTGAGCGATATTAGCCTCGTTAACGGTATGATCACCAGCTAACACATCGTCAACATACATGCTTTCTCTTAAAACTTGAGAAGCTATTGGGTGGCTATTTTGAACGTCTTTAGCCAGTTCGTGAAGTGTTCTAATTGCTAAATAGGGTGCACAATTAACTCCGAAGGTGACTTTTTGAAGTTCATAGTCAGTTATGGGTTCATTGACGCTTTTGGGAAATAGAATTCGCTGAAAGGGTGTATGGGTAGGGTTTAATAAGATCTGCCGGTACATTTTTGTAATGTCGGCATTGAAGACGATTTTATAAAAGCGCCATTTTAAAATTAGTACAACTAAATCTTGTTGTAAAATGGGACCAGTATATAGCGCATTATTTAAGCTGTTGCCGTTTGAAGTTTTGCTTGAGGCGTTGAAAACTACACGAACTTTTGTAGTCTCACGATCGGGTTTGACAACAGCATTATGTGGTAAGTAATAGTACTCGTTTAAAGAGGTTTTTGGGTTATAAGGAACGGGTTTCATGTGTCCTAAATCGATATATTCGATAAGCGCGTTATCATATTCTGTCTTGAGAGCAGAATTCTTCAACAGATTCTTCTCATTTCTTAAATATTGCGCCATCGCAATATGGCGCGAGTTTCCTAACTCTAATTTTGGGGTACGAAATGAAAGATCTACCTGATAACGGCCATTGGGTAAGCGTTGAGTTGTCGTTTTGTAGTGTTCCTCACAAAAGGAATCTTTTAAAGACTTTATGGGTTTTCTTGGGATTTCTTTAATCTCCCAAAATTTAGTTAAACACTCATCGAGTGTAACTGTGTTAAAATCCAACCAGTTAATTTCCAACCAAATTGAGTCTCCTGAGCTATTAGTGTGTTAAGGAATTTATTTTTAACACCAGATCGCGAGATTTGTGGGTAATAATCGCTGCCGATAAGCAAATCGACAGGGCGACTGTCATAGAAATCAGGGTCAGCTAACGTGATGTTTTCTTAGTTTTCTGCATTTTTTGGGTCTATATTTGAAACTTGAAACTCCTTTTACTACAATTGCCTGTATTCTGAGGCTAACATTTTTTCGGGTATTTTATCGAACTGTCACATCGCATAGCTTGTTTGATCGGGCTGATCCAAGCTCTTCTAATCCGGAAAATTCAGCTGATATGGTTGTAGAAGGTAATCGCAATTTGCGTCTGAGTTGATCAGTTACAAAACTGTAATGAGACGCTGGGTCAATAAGTGCTCGTGCGGGAAATAGTGCTCCTTGGATATCTACGTTTACTACGGCTGTTCCTAATAGCTTCTTTCGGTCATAAAGGGTCTTAGAATTTGAAGTTGTTGCAGAAGACTGTGCATTTTTTGATGTAGATTGCTCTTTTAAATCATCTTGGATGTTTCGGGTATTTGGGATATTCGCGGGTTTGTGTGTGTCGTCCTCTACAATGCCTACATGTGAATTTACTGCGACAATCCTTAATAGAGTGAGCAATTGCTAGACAATTGTAGCAAACTCTACTCTTTTTTACAAAATCGATCCTTTCACTGACTCCCATGGACGTAAATTGCGAACAATTGGACAGAGTGTGTTTATCCTTGCAAAGCTTGCAAACTGAACCATCACGCTTATCCGATTTTGTATGGGTTTGGGTAAAATTTGAACTATTTTGTTAATTTTTAGGGTTCTTTTTGAACTGTGTGTTTTTGTTTGGTTCTTGGGTCACATTGAGAAAAGTTTTACCTCTTTTCTCAAAATGATTCTGATTATCCTGGAATTGTTTGTGTCTTGGGTTAAGATTGTGGGGTGGGTTTTGGGTTTGACTATGGGTTTGATTTGAAAAAAAGCCTTTGCATCATTTGCAGACTCAAGACCTCTCTGAAGTCAAAAAGTCATTCAATTGCTCCCACGATGGAACGGTGGTATTGTCTGTCAATGTTCTCTCAAACATTACGAGTCTCTTTGGGCAGTTTTGACATACAAGTGAATACTATCATTACATCGCCCCATCTATTCTTTTCAAAACCCAAGGTTTCTAACGTCAGAATTGCGCTATTAACTATCCTTTGATAATCTAATGCGGTAGTGCTATTAGAGGTCTAATAGCCCTACCGCATTAGACTTTTAATGGGGGTAAATTGAGTATTTTCCCAAACTGTGCTCCAACTTGTTTGCGCACATTCTCATACTCTTTATTTAATCCTCGCCAAGCGATATCAAAACCTTAATTTGTTGAGAGTGCGTCGTCAACTATTTCCCTTGCTCCCTTTCGGACTTTTCCCTTAAGGTAGCATAATTTTTCTATGCCACTTTTCCGTTTGTTATTTACAATGATTGCTGTAAACAAATCTCTAAAAGTGGCCCAGTTTTCAAATTCACCATCAAAAATGGGTATATCACAAGGCGATACGTGAATTGAAGTTTCTTCTGGGGTGTGGGTGGGTTCGGGTGTTAGAGTTTGTCTGGGTTCGGTTTTGTGTTCAACCTCTGCAAGGGCTTTTTATTCTATTTCTATAATAGCCCTTAGTTTTTAAAAATTGTTCCGTCAATTCATTCAAATCTATCTTCTCGGCTTCTTTTGGGTCGACTAGGAGCGTTGATTCATTTATTTTCTCAAAAACTTATTTTGTCAAAAATCGCTTTAAGATCACGAATTTGGACGTTAATATGGGTGGTCGACATAATATAAGGTGGCGCAAAAGTAATCCTCCTATCATAAAATGCTATACATAATAAATACATAATAAAAAAAAAAACATCGGAAGGTTATTTTTGCGCCACCTTATAGTTTCCCTGGATTGTTTATATTCCGCGTCGAAAGCAGGCAAATCCACTTTAACATAGCGTAGGAAACTATTGCACCAAGCTTTTAATTGGGACATCTCGATTTTCTCTTCGAAGTTGTGGGTAATTGCGAAAAATTTAAAACTTTATGGGTAAAAAATTGTATTTTTGCGAGAATCAGTTGACGAATTTATAAAACGTTTAGTTTTATGGGTAAAAGTTCAACAAATTTCGGGTGAAAAAGGGTTAAATTGTTGGGTTTTGTCAAAAAACGGGTTAACTTCAAGTTTGAGGTACAAATAGGGTTAAAAAATTTAAATTGCTGCAAAAAGCGGGTTAATTTTTTAATTTTTGGAAAAATCTGGTTAAAAACAGCTTTTGCTGCCAAAAAACGGGTTAATTTTCCAATTTAGGGTACAAAACGGGTTGAAAAAGATTTTGCTGTGAAAAGCGGGTTATTTTTCTAATTTACGGTACAAAACGGGTTAAAACTGGTTTTGCCGTGAAAAAAAAGGTTAATTTTTTTTTTTTATTTTGTGGCACAAAAAGGGTTCAAAATTTTTGTTGCTGTAGGAAGCGGGTTAATTTTTATTTTGTGTCACAAAAAGGGTTAAACATTATTTTATCTGCAAAAAAATGTGTTAATTTGGGTTTGTGGTACACAATGGGTTAATTTTCCGAAAACAAAATGGGTTAAAATATTTTTACGAAAAAATTTGAAAAATAAAATTTTTTATTTTTATTGGTCGACAAATTTCCAACCGGGTATATAAACACTACTGTATTACTGCGCTACACTAAAGTAAACTAGACAAATTCTATGAAAAGGGTGGGTGGGGTTTTTTGTTCTAGTTTTGTGTAATTATTTTGTTCTTTAGTGTTAAAATATATGAAAATTTGTAAAAATCATTTACTTAAAATTTTTAAATAATTAAGTTGTTAATACTTTAACTTATCGACCTTGCTGGAGTGTATGGGTAAATAAAAAAAAAAAAATATTTACGTTTATGTTTGTATATATGTTTTTGTTTGTAACTTTATTTGTATACAGTGCTTTGCGTAATTGGGTGTATTTATTTATTTTATAAAATAATAAATTTTTCTTTTATCAAATTTGTGCACAAATTAACGATAATAAATATTTATTTATTTTCTTTTTTCTAATTTTATGGGTTTTTTTTTAAATGTGTTTTTCAAAATTTAATTTAAAATTTTGTGTCATGCACTTTTTTTATGGACCGCCAAAGATTTTGGGCCTCGGTATCATTTTCGCAAAAAAGTGATCATTTTCTCAGACTCATATCTAGCAAACCGTTCATTTACTCTCTGAGGCAAAGTTGTAGCTCTTGTCATAAAGAACAAAAATTGTGAACATATAAAATCAAAAAAACTTCACCTTCCAGATCAAAATCGCAAAAAACTTAAAAAAATTCGATTTTTTTTTACCTTTTTCCCCGTGTTCAGGTCCATAGGTAGCAAACCGTTCAAAATTCAAGGAAACAATCAACTACAAAAATTTACCTAAGATCTCAATAAACAAATTTCTAGAACATATAAACTTCCTGGGAATTATTCTTAACGCCGTTTTTAATTTCATTTGTTTTTTATTTACTTCAACATTGACATACTATGCTATCTATTACAAAAATATTAAAAAAAAAAGTATTCGTATTATGTTTATAATGTTGATGGCCCTGGACTTGCAAATCGCGCTCTCTTAAGTTGTGGATCCAAATCGTCGTCCGAATCGTCCGAATCTGACTCTGATTCAGAACTTATGGTGTCCACAGGCACGTTGCTTCCAGACTGCCCTCCATCATCAGCTCTTTCTTCTTCAAATACTTCATTAACATCATACAGGGTGATCTTGTGACTCCACCAACATACCTGAAATGAATTAGAAAATAAATCAAAAAAGGAATGCAAAACAATGCATCAATAAAATTAATATTACCTCTGCAAGCAATGCGTCGAGGTTTTTGCCTTTGTACCGTTTTTCCATGGGCATTGTGGTTTGGTGAAACCGTTCTCCTTGCTCATCGGATTCGGTAGGGAGTTGTTTGATAAAATCGTCAAAATGAAAATGAAGAAAATGCAGCTTTAATGTCATCGATGCGCCGATTATCTCAAAATAATGCAGCATTTCTTTCACCCATTCTCTTGCTTCCGGTTCCGCGTCTCGATCCCCTCCCAAGACTCTGGTGCATACACGCTGAAGGTAAATCCATGCCATTGAATGATTTTCATCAAGCGATGAATCAAAATTGCTCTTGAATAGCTTTCTAATGTCTGGGCCATTAAGTAAGCCTGTTAAATGAAAAAAAAAAAAATAAAGACAGAAAAGAAAACATTAACTTAGTGTAAATAGTACAATTAGGTGAACAAAAATTCGGTTTAAATTTACTACAATACGTTTTTTAATTTTGTCATCGCTACGCTTTGGGAAAACGCTTTTCAAATAGTCGAATGCGTTTGGACAATTTACAACGGCCACTTCGATGACTTTTTTAACAATTCCCAATTTTATGTGGAGCGGTGGCAGCAAGATGTCTTGAGTATTGTCAATTAAAGGTGCATTCTTCAGTCTATGTTGTTCTATTTGTTCATCCACACTTCCTCTTGGCCTCCACGAATTACATTGGAATTAACAAAAGAATTTTGGGAAGCCGCCCTTATCGATGATCCCTTGCAAAATGTTGATGACCTTCAAATCACAGCAAATCTTCCATTTATTTTCGTAATATTTGATTTTTTCAATTATATCTTTCAATGTTTCATAGCTTTCTTTCATGTTGATATCCATTGCTAGCGGAATGGAAGGTTTTCGGTTCGACACATGCAACAACACTGCTTTCAAGCTTGAAACAGAACCATCAATAAATAATCTCCACTCACTAGCGATGTAGTTCATTCCCATTTTTACCACCAAAGCTTTTATATCGTTGCAGTAAGCGCACGAATTGTCATCATTTAGAGTGTAGAGCCTCTGAAATTCAGCTTGTCGTTTGCGGTACGCCGTAGAGTTAACATTAGCATGTGTGAGTTTTCTTTGCTTTAAAAAAGCTGTCAAAAATATTGCAAGTCGCTGCGATAATCCCAATATGGCCACAATGAAATCCATTTCCATTTGTGTTATTAATTGTGGTCCATCTCTTCCCTGTTGGGGCTCATAATCGGTATCAAATGGATCTTCATAAGTAACACCACTTGCTCTACTCATTGCTGTAAATTCTGTAGTACGATCTGGAGTTGGCGGCCTTGGTGATACAAAATTTTCAGGTGCAAGCACTGGTAGTGTGGCTGTTGCAGTTGCTTTATAAATTTTGTTCTTCTCAGCATGTCGATTTAGACGACATGTGTAATTTACGTATGCATAGCAACTGGTTGCATCATGATCACCTGGGCGATTAATCCAGTTTACCGGCTTACAATACTTCATAGTACCTCTGCCTCCACTCAACCATGCCATGAGATTGTTATAACATTGGCGACACACTGTATTAGGTGTGTAATTTTCACCGGTCAAGTCCACTTCGTCGAAAAACAATGTATATGCTGTTTTGAAGTCACTAGTTAAAAGATTCTTTTCCTTTTGAAATCTTGTAGATGTTTTTTTTTCTGGTTTGATGACCGCAAACGTAGCAAAATAAATCAATTTTTTCACACTGCATACTGAAACTGTCAGTTGCCACTGTTGTGTACGAATTATGTTGTAGCACTTTATATAACTTTCACCGCGTCACTTTTTTCACTTTTGCGGCTACCTAAACGGTGTTAAGAATTATTCCCAGGAAGTTTATATGTTGTAGAAATTTGTTTATTGAGATCTTAGGTAAATTTTTGTACTTGATTGTTTCCTTGAATTTTGAACGGTTTGCTAGCTATGCACCTGAACAGGAGAAAAAAGGTAAAAAAAATGAAATTAAAAAATTTTCGGCAAAATTTTTCACTTTTGCGCGCTACCTAAACAGTGTTAAGAATCATCTCTAGGAAGTTTATATGTTCTAGAAATTTGTTTATTGAGATCTTAGGTAAATTTTTGTAGTTGATTGTTTCCTTGAATTTTGAACGGTTTGCTACCTATGGACCTGAACAGGAGAAAAAAGGTAAAAAAATGAAATTAAAAAATTTTCGGTAAATTTTTCCCTTTTTGCGCGCTACCTATACAGTGTTAAGAATCATCTCTAGGAAGTTTATATGTTCTAGAAATTTGTTTATTGAGATCTTTGGCAAATTTTTGTAGTTGATTGTTTCCTTGAATTTTGAACGGTTTGCTACCTATGGACCTGAACACGGGAAAAAAGGTAAAAAAAATCGAAATTTTTTAAGTTTTTTGCGATTTTGATCTGGAAGGTGAAGTTTTTTTGATTTTATATGTTCGCAATTTTTGTTCTTTATGACAAGAGCTATAACTTTGCCTCAGAGAGTAAATCGAAATTCTGAACGGTTTGCAAGATATGAGCCCGAGAAAATGATCACTTTTTTGCGAAAATGATACCGAAGCCCCAAATCTTTGGCGGCCCATAAAAAAAAAAGTGCATGACTTTGGGAAAAATTGGGAGACACGGGTCTTTTTTTTTAGTCTTTTATCACGTAGTGGTGTCCGTATATGGTTATTTTACCATGACTTAAAAAATTACACACAGTGTTATCTGTAACCGTTGAGTAAAGAAAAATCTGCAAAGTCAATTTTTTGAAATAGGTCAAAAAAATTGTAAAATTTTTGAGAAAAAGTAGCTTCACTCCTACGTTTTTTTATAATTTAGTAAAAGAAAAGTAAATATTTTTTTAAATATTTGAAAAGAACAGGCTGATCTACGTGGAGCCATTTTTTTATATAATTGAAATGGATGATAATGAATTAGCATGAGGATGAATTAATGAGTGGGTAAGGGTGAATGGGTGTTATGATTGAATGAAATGAGAATATTGGGTAAGTATATAAGTGGATTGGGTTAGTTAGTTTAGTCGTAATTCTACGACTCTGGCGCGACTATCAGAACCTGGAAAAACGGCCAAGTAACCATTCGTTTGGAGGTATGTTATCTTGTTTGATAACGACAAGATCATTGATTTCGATTTGTCTCTGAGGGTTTTTCTACTTATATCTCTTGTGTAACTCTTTGAGATATTTGTCTTTCCATCTTCTGCAGAAATAGTGATGCTGTATTTTTAGCTTTTGCCACTTATTTGCTAAAGTAATGTTTCCTTGACTTTGAGGTGAAACATTAAGCTTTTGACTCCAGCTTCCCATAAACCTCCCATGTGTGGTGCGCCGGGTGGAATAAAGTGCCACTGCACATGTTGAAAACTGCTCGTAGATACGACAGCTTCTTGGAGACTTCTTATAAATTCTTGCCGCTCTTTCTTCAACAGCTGACTGGCTCCCACGAAGTTCGTGCCGTTGTCTGAATAAATAGCTGCAGGGCATCCCAGCCTCGAAAAAAATCGTGCGAACGATGCCATAAACGCTTGGGTTGAAAGGTCTGAAGTGGCTTCTAGGTGTATTGCTTTTGTTCCAAAGCAAACAAAATGACATACATAGCCTTTTGTGATTTTGCACGTTCGGCCAGAACATCGAATGGTCCCGCAAAATCGACCCCAGTGTTTGTGAAGGGTTTTGACAATTCTGTCCGTTCTGGTGGTAAAGCTGCCATTAACTGAGTTGCTTGACAATTTTTGTATCTCGTACAGGGTGAACACTGACTTATTACTGATCGAATAAGATTTTTCAGTTTTGGAATCCAAATCCAGCACGAATGATCCTCAACATAGTTTGATTTCCTCCGTGTAAGGTAATAAAATGGACATGAATTGTCAGTAATTTTGCAAAACAACTACTGTAGGGTAAAATTATCGGGTGTCTTTCTTCATATGAAAGACATTTGGAGCTTGCTAAACGAACATTTGCGCGTATTATTTTCTTATGGGTTTGTTTGATTTGAAACAATCATATTCTTCTTTAAAATAAAGATTTTGACAAAGAACAACGAATTTATCTTGGGTGGATTTTATTTCAGCTGCATCTAACTGAATACTTGGGTGAACTAGCAGGTATTTAATTCTATCATTGATCTCTGGAATTCTTGTTTTGTGAAGTTCTAATCTTTGATGACGATCTTGGGTTCTACGGGTATTTGAAATGCGATCACAAAATCGATATACGTACGATAAAACTCTGAGTGCTCTTGACCATTTTGAAAAATCTTGAAGAATATCAGTCTGAATAGTTACAGTGTTTGCGTAACATTGAATTTTCGCCTCCGCTTGGGTTTCAAAAGATTGTGTAGTAGTTGGCCATTCGGAAGCAGATTCTTTTAACCAAAAAGGTCCGTTCCACCATAGGGCATTTTCAATTAATTCGTCAGCAGTAGATTTTCGGCTTGCAACATCGGCTGGGTTATCATGAGATAAAACGTGGTTCCAGTTTCTTACTCCCACTGTCTCCGATATGGTAGCCACACGGTTTGCTACGAATGTCTTCCAAGAATTGGGGGTTTTTTGAGCCAAGGCAAAACAATGTATGAATCTGTCCAAAAATATGTTTGCTGTTGGTTAAATTGAGTTGGGACAGCAAATTTTTTACCATATTTGCCAGCAAAATTGCACCACAAAGTTCCAGTTTGGGTATTGATACGGTTTTTATGGATGCTACTCTCGTTTTAGCGAAAAGCAGCGTTACGGAAATGGGTCCGTCTATTGGGGTGACTCTTGCGTATAAAACAGCAGAGTATGCTTTTCTAAGCATCAGAAAAACCATCCATCTTGGTATACGAATTTTGTTGATATTGTTATAATATCGCAAAAATGAGTGCCACCTTATAAGGGTAAGTGGCTTGAGACATTCATCCTAGTCTGTATTGTCTTGCCATATCTGCTGCATACTATTTTTTGCTGAAATTATTATATGCGCCAACCAACCAGCTGGGTCAAAAAGACGAGCAATGTCCGATAATACTGCGCGTTTTGTGTAAGCAGATTTTCTTTACGTTGAAGAAAAGCAAATCATCTTTTGCGTTCCATCGAATGCCGAGGGTTTTGGCATTTTATGACTCAGGAAGGTTCAGTAAATCAACGTCAAGTAAATGATCATCGGGTAAACTTTCTAACAGTTCAGCAGTGCTCGAAATCCATTTTCTTAATGGAAAACCTGCTTTATCCATCACTGCTATTAACTGTTGTTGAGCGATATTAGCCTCGTTAACGGTATGATCACCAGCTAACACATCGTCAACATACATGCTTTCTCTTAAAACTTGAGAAGCTATTGGGTGGCTATTTTGAACGTCTTTAGCCAGTTCATGAAGTGTTCTAATTGCTAAATAGGGTGCACAATTAACTCCGAAGGTGACTTTTTGAAGTTCATAGTCAGTTATGGGTTCATTGACGCTTTTGGGAAATAGAATTCGCTGAAAGGGTGTATGGGTAGGGTTTAATAAGATCTGCCGGTACATTTTTGTAATGTCGGCATTGAAGACGATTTTATAAAAGCGCCATTTTAAAATTAGTACAACTAAATCTTGTTGTAAAATGGGACCAGTATATAGCGCATTATTTAAGCTGTTGCCGTTTGAAGTTTTGCTTGAGGCGTTGAAAACTACACGGACTTTTGTAGTCTCACGATCGGGTTTGACAACAGCATTATGTGGTAAGTAATAGTACTCGTTTAAAGAGGTTTTTGGGTTATAAGGAACGGGTTTCATGTGTCCTAAATCGATATATTCGATAAGCGCGTTATCATATTCTGTCTTGAGAGCAGAATTCTTCAACAGATTCTTCTCATTTCTTAAATATTGCGCCATCGCAATATGGCGCGAGTTTCCTAACTCTAATTTTGGGGTACGAAATGGAAGATCTACCTGATAACGGCCATTGGGTAAGCGTTGAGTTGTCGTTTTGTAGTGTTCCTCACAAAAGGAATCTTTTAAAGACTTTATGGGTTTTCTTGGGATTTCTTTAATCTCCCAAAATTTAGTTAAACACTCATCGAGTGTAACTGTGTTAAAATCCAACCAGTTAATTTCCAACCAAATTGAGTCTCCTGAGCTATTAGTGTGTTAAGGAATTTATTTTTAACACCAGATCGCGAGATTTGTGGGTAATAATCGCTGCCGATAAGCAAATCGACAGGGCGACTGTCATAGAAATCAGGGTCAGCTAACGTGATGTTTTCTAAGTTTTCTGCATTTTTTGGGTCTATATTTGAAACTTAAAACTCCTTTTACTACAATTGCCTGTATTCTGAGGCTAACATTTTTTCGGGTATTTTATCGAACTGTCACATCGCATAGCTTGTTTGATCGGGCTGATCCAAGCTCTTCTAATCCGGAAAATTCAGCTGATATGGTTGTAGAAGGTAATCGCAATTTGCGTCTGAGTTGATCAGTTACAAAACTGTAATGAGACGCTGGGTCAATAAGTGCTCGTGCGGGAAATAGTGCTCCTTGGATATCTACGTTTACTACGGCTGTTCCTAATAGCTTCTTTCGGTCATAAAGGGTCTTAGAATTTGAAGTTGTTGCAGAAGACTGTGCATTTTTTGATGTAGATTGCTCTTTTAAATCATCTTGGATGTTTCGGGTATTTGGGATATTCGCGGGTTTGTGTGTGTCGTCCTCTACAATGCCTACATGTGAATTTACTGCGACAATCCTTAATAGAGTGAGCAATTGCTAGACAATTGTAGCAAACTCTACTCTTTTTTACAAAATCGATCCTTTCACTGACTCCCATGGACGTAAATTGCGAACAATTGGACAGAGTGTGTTTATCCTTGCAAAGCTTGCAAACTGAACCATCACGCTTATCCGATTTTGTATGGGTTTGGGTAAAATTTGAACTATTTTGTTAATTTTTAGGGTTCTTTTTGAACTGTGTGTTTTTGTTTGGTTCTTGGGTCACATTGAGAAAAGTTTTACCTCTTTTCTCAAAATGATTCTGATTATCCTGGAATTGTTTGTGTCTTGGGTTAAGATTGTGGGGTGGGTTTTGGGTTTGACTATGGGTTTGATTTGAAAAAAAGCCTTTGCATCATTTGCAGACTCAAGACCTCTCTGAAGTCAAAAAGTCATTCAATTGCTCCCACGATGGAACGGTGGTATTGTCTGTCAATGTTCTCTCAAACATTACGAGTCTCTTTGGGCAGTTTTAACATACAAGTGAATACTATCATTACATCGCCCCATCTATTCTTTTCAAAACCCAAGGTTTCTAACGTCAGAATTGCGCTATTAACTATCCTTTGATAATCTAATGCGGTAGGGCTATTAGAGGTCTAATAGCCCTACCGCATTAGACTTTTAATGGGGGTAAATTGAGTATTTTCCCAAACTGTGCTCCAACTTGTTTGCGCACATTCTCATACTCTTTATTTAATCCTCGCCAAGCGATATCAAAACCTTAATTTGTTGATAGTGCGTCGTCAACTATTTCCCTTGCTCCCTTTCGGACTTTTCCCTTAAGGTAGCATAATTTTTCTATGCCACTTTTCCGTTTGTTATTTACAATGATTGCTGTAAACAAATCTCTAAAAGTGGCCCAGTTTTCAAATTCACCATCAAAAATGGGTATATCACAAGGTGATACGTGAATTGAAGTTTCTTCTGGGGTGTGGGTGGGTTCGGGTGTTAGAGTTTGTCTGGGTTCGGTTTTGTGTTCAACCTCTGCAAGGGCTTTTTCCAGCGCAATTATTCTATTTCTATAATAGCCCTTAGTTTTTAAAAATTGTTCCGTCAATTCATTCAAATCTATCTTCTCGGCTTCTTTTGGGTCGACTAGGAGCGTTGATTCATTTATTTTCTCAAAAAGGGAACTTATTTTGTCAAAAATCGCTTTAAGATAACGAATTTGGACGTTAATATGGGTGGTCGACATAATATAAGGTGGCGCAAAAGTAATCCTCCTATCATAAAATGCTATACATAATAAATACATAATAAAAAAAAAAACATCGGAAGGTTATTTTTGCGCCACCTTATAGTTTCCCTGGATTGTTTATATTCCGCGTCGAAAGCAGGCAAATCCACTTTAACATAGCGTAGGAAACTATTGCACCAAGCTTTTAATTGGGACATCTCGATTTTCTCTTCGAAGTTGTGGGTAATTGCGAAAAATTTAAAACTTTATGGGTAAAAAATTGTATTTTTGCGAGAATCAGTTGACGAATTTATAAAACGTTTAGTTTTATGGGTAAAAGTTCAACAAATTTCGGGTGAAAAAGGGTTAAATTGTTGGGTTTTGTCAAAAAAAACGGGTTAACTTCAAGTTTGAGGTACAAATAGGGTTAAAAAATTTAAATTGCTGCAAAAAGCGGGTTAATTTTTTAATTTTTGGAAAAATCTGGTTAAAAACAGCTTTTGCTGCCAAAAAAACGGGTTAATTTTCCAATTTAGGGTACAAAACGGGTTGAAAAAGATTTTGCTGTGAAAAGCGGGTTATTTTTCTAATTTACGGTACAAAACGGGTTAAAACTGGTTTTGCCGTGAAAAAAAAGGTTAATTTTTTTTTTTTATTTTGTGGCACAAAAAGGGTTCAAAATTTTTGTTGCTGTTGGAAGCGGGTTAATTTTTATTTTGTGTCACAAAAAGGGTTAAACATTATTTTATCTGCAAAAAAATGGGTTAATTTGGGTTTGTGGTACACAATGGGTTAATTTTCCGAAAACAAAATGGGTTAAAATATTTTTACGAAAAAATTTGAAAAATAAAATTTTTTATTTTTATTGGTCGACAAATTTCCAACCGGGTATATAAACACTACTGTATTACTGCGCTACACTAAAGTAAACTAGACAAATTCTATGAAAAGGGTGGGTGGGGTTTTTTGTTCTAGTTTTGTGTAATTATTTTGTTCTTTAGTGTTAAAATATGTGAAAATTTGTAAAAATCATTTACTTAAAATTTTTAAATAATTAAGTTGTTAATACTTTAACTTATCGACCTTGCTGGAGTGTATGGGTAAATAAAAAAAAAAAATATTTACGTTTATGTTTGTATATATGTTTTTGTTTGTAACTTTATTTGTATACAGTGCTTTGCGTAATTGGGTGTATTTATTTATTTTATAAAATAATAAATTTTTCTTTTATCAAATTTGTGCACAAATTAACGATAATAAATATTTATTTATTTTCTTTTTTCTAATTTTATGGGGTTTTTTTTTAAATGTGTTTTTCAAAATTTAATTTAAAATTTTTGCAATTTTGATTTTTTTTGTATTTTGTTTAATACTGTTTTTTTTATTTTAAAGTTTTTAAACTGTATAACTTCTGTCTTTTTGTTTTAAAACTTATATTTAAAAAAGTTTTATGTTTTCTTTTTTTTGTGTTTGAACAATATGTAGTGTCACTGTAGCCTTTTGTGTTGAATGTTCGTAACGTAGTATGTTTTTTGTAACTAAATTTGTTGTTATTTTTTAACAAATTTTTTGTTTGTCTTTCAAATTATGTTTTTGTTTTAGACTTTTTAATAAATCTTAATTTGTTTTTGCCGTGTATTTATTTTAAATTTAAAATATTTTAGGGGTGGGTTTTTATTTTGTTAAATTATTTTATTTTTTATAAGTTTTAACGGGTAGATTTAAAAAAAGTTTTAATCAGTTTCGTTGTTTTTTTTTAAATCACTTAGTTTTAAGTTTCTTTTTATTTTAAGTTGTTCAATGCTTAAATTCTTTTTCACACTGAAACTTTCTGTTATTTTCTTTTGTGCTTTGTTCGTTTTAGAATTTTTTATGTAGTTAGTGAACTTTATTTTATTTTTGAAAGATTTTAAACTGTTATTTGTTGTATATAAGGATTTTTTTTTTTGTTAGTGGACTGTATTTTAATTTTTAAGTTTTTGTTTCAGATCACTGTCTGTTTTTCTCTTAAAGGACCATGTATATTTTGGGGGTTATTAGAACGCGAATCTCTTTATATACTTTTTGGAGGGATCTTCTTTTATATAATAAAATAAAAGATGTCGGTTTTTTCGAGAAACTTTATAAATAATATTTATTAACCTTTTAGTTTTAAAATAGGTTTGAGGTTAATTTAAATCTAATTTATGGTTAGGGTAATTTAATAATTTGTGATTTTGATTTCACTTTTAAGGGTTTTTTTTTTGTTTTAATTTTTATACAATTTTTTTTTTAAATATTAGATTTAGGTTAGAATTAACAGTTCTTTTTAATTTAGATTTTAGTTTAAATATTTAATTTTCAAATATAACTCCGTTGATATACACGACTGATCACTTGTTGTGTTGTTGAAGGTTTTATAATTGTGAGGTTGTTTTCAGTATGTTGTAAAGTTAGCTGCAACTCCGTTGTAATATTTGACAGCTGACTTTAAACTGGGAACAGTAACTTTACCAGTGTTGGTACTCGTGGTACCTTATTGTTCACGGCGTGAACACTAGTTATCCCACTAAATGAGAACTAATATATGAGCTCGAAGTTAACGATTATCACCATTGATCAAAAGTAAATTGAAAATTTGTTCGTTATGTGCAAGCTCTACCTTTGGTAGATATACAATACACGCTTTGTGTTTTTATTCTCCTCTTTGTTTTTACACTTGCTTTTTTATTTAATAACAAGATGTAAAGGGTAGTAAACAAGACCGTACTTTGTCCTCGAACTTGAATAATTTTCATTTTCATTGCATAATTAAAGGTCGAAAACACATAATTTTTATTTTTAATAAAAATTATATCAAACTTGGTTGTTATATATATATATATATATATGTATGCACAGCGCATAGTCTAGAGACATTTATTCATATATATATATAACGGGTTTTTTAATAAGTACTTGACAACTTTTTTTAAATGAAACGCAACCGCTGCACGTCGGCAGCGGTCGATTCGTTGGACCCAATTTTCGATGACTCGGTCACACATTTCGGCCGTAACGGCCGCTATTTCGCGTTCAATGTTGGCTCTGAGTTCTTAAAACGTCGTCGGCTTGTTGGCATAGACCAATGATTTGACGTAGCCCCAAAGAAAAAAGTCTAGAGGCGTTAAATCGCACGAACGAGGCGGCCAATTGACTGGTCCATTTCTTGAGATAACACGCTCACCAAACTTACTCTTCAATAAATCGATTGTAACGTGCGCTGTGTGGCTTGTGGCACCGTCCTGTTGCAACCACATGTCGTCCAAGTTCATGTTTTTCAATTTGGGCCAAAAAAAATCGGTAATCATGGCACGATAACGATCGCCATTCACAGTAACGTGACGATCGTTATTGTCGACGAAAAAATATGGCCCAATGACGCCAATGAAGCAACATTTTCGGCACTTCGACCAACCCGTTGTCAGCATCACACAATGAATATGTAGACTCAAATTTTTGCACTAAACTTGTTATTGCTTGTCTATTAGGGAGAGAATAACGACCGAAAATTGGAGTTAACGCTCTTAAAGTTGCGGTCACCGACTCCGAATTTCTGTAGTACATTTTTATAATTTGCATACGGTGTTCGTTCGTGTACTTTACCATTATAAACATGTTGAGTTTACTGAAAAAAACGAAAGTAACACTTAGTGAAATAGTGCGTTCACAAATTAAATTCAAAGTTGTCAAGTACCTATTGGAAAACCCTTTATATACACTCATAATAATCTATAGGTAAAATACACGAAAACCGTTGTTCATTTTACGAAAGTTTTGGTTATTTTGACATTACGAAAAAATTTGTAGAATATACAAATCACATTTCGTAAAGTTTTGTAAAAACTTTTTTTAAATAAAAATATGGTGCATACCTTACGGGTTTATTTTAAAATTAAAAAAAAATGTAATGGTGCCACACCAGAATCGAACTCACGATTTCAGTGACGTCCTGCTGTGTTGAAGTAGACCCCTCTACCATTTGCACCAAAGTAGCTGATGCAATACAACAAACTAAAAAGGAACTTAAGTCGAAAATATTATGAAATTTTTATGAAAACTAGAAAAATATGCTACAAATATTTAATAAAAAAGGTAAAATGCCCATTAAATATTTTTATTATGTTTATTGAACTAAATAAAATAATATAATTTTTTTATAAATATATCAAATAATATATTAAAAAACAAAATAATAAAATAATAATAATAAAAAACTTAAATAACAATTTCAAACTAATTGCATTTTATTATTAAATATTTTATCTTTTTAAATATTTGTTTTATTGAATTTCATACTAAACCCGGCAAATAAAGTGGACGTAGTGTTTTCGGGTCCTCTTTATTAAACAAAATACAAAATATCCATTTATATCAAAACACAATAAAAGTAATATTGAAATAAAAAAATAAAACAGAAATTTAAAAAACATTAATAAACAAAAAAAAAATATAAAAACTAAAAAAAAAAAAAATTTGTCCTGGCCAGGAGTTAAACTCGCAACCTTCTGATTGCAAATCCGACCTCTAACCACATCAACATCCATATGTAATTTTTGTAACATTACAAATTTTTGTACAATGTACTAAAAAAATATTACGAAATCATGTTTGTATTTTTTACGAAATTTGTAATTTTACGAAATTTGTAATTTTACGAAATTTGTTTTATACAAAAGTTTTGTAATATAAACAAAATGTTTGTACATTCTACGAAAAAAAATTTACGAAAAATATATTTGTATTTTTAAGCATGGATTATTATGAGTGTATATACATTAGGGCGGGTCAAATTTTTGATGAAGCGTATAGCAAAAACGTAATCTATAGGTGATTCTGAGAAATTTTGCTCAAGAGACCATAGCTCTAAGTCGGATTTGGAGCCCCCCAAAATTTCAAAATAGATATTTTTCCATGTATACATAGAAATCGTTCATCGTGCAATGCGCACGCAGTTTGCCAAAATACTTGAATAAAAACTCGGTTATCACAATACCAATATTTTTTTTTATTTTTAAATTTAGTGTGACACAATCAAAGAGTTCAGTGATAATATCAAAGTTATTATGGATAATCAAGAACCATCAACATCGTCTGCGTTGTCTTCGCAAATGGAAGCAACAACATCAACAAGTTTTGACTCTAGATTGACTAACATGCCTCAGCAAGATATTGTTGTTTTTGGTTTATCAAGTGATTTAAATGGTCTTAGTTTGCCTACTAAATGTGACATTTTAAAATATTATTTTTTTTTAAGTGATCGTGCTAAATTTGAAAACAAAATGTTCTCGTATAAAACTTTTACTCCTAACGTAACAGATAAATTGATCCAAATTTGGTGTAAATTAAATATTGAAATCATTAATAGAAAGAGTGTTTTCAAAAAATTAACTGGTTTGCTTGATAAATACCAGAAACATGTACAACACAGAAACAAAAGAGATGAATTTAAAGCATTTGTTGATTCAATAAACGAATTATTTTATATTGGCAAATGTAATTGCAAATTAAAAACAACAGAATGCTCGTGTGGATTGATTCCAGAACATCTAAAATAATTTATGAGCTTAATGATGGAAAATTCACAATACTTGAATATACGGAAGACGTTGAAGAAGTAGCTACAACAACACCAACACTTACAACTGATCCAACATACGAACCACCTGAATTACACATGGATGAAGATGAAAATGAAGCAACAACAGAAGTTCCAGAAGAACTGTTCAAATGAGACGAGGTCATTATACTCAAAGATACGATGCCTTAAATTTTGCTATGATGTGTGATAGATTCGGTGTTTCAGATAGAGTCGTTTAATGTTTAGCAACAGCTTTATTCGAAGATATAAATTGTCGAGATGTTCATGCTAATCTTGTTATTATGGATAAATCAAAAGTGGCTAGAGAAAAAGTTAAATCTAGAGATGCAGTGCTTCGTACACGACACACAAATTTTTCCATAACTGCATTCTCTTTCGATGGTAGAAAAGATGACTCATTAACTACAGAGAAAATTAATGACAAATTTCATACCACTATGGTAAAAGAACCGCATTTAGTTGTTCTGAAAGAGCCCTATAATGAGTTACTTGGATATGTAAATTTGGGTAGTCAAGAAGATGCAAAAACCAAACACAGAAAACTGAATGAATTTTTTAACAATAAAACATTAACAGTTGATCAATTAATTGGCATATGCAGTGATGGTGAGCCAGCAAATACTGGAACAGAAAATGGTGTTTTACGATTATTTGAAAAACAGTTAAATAGACCAATTCACTGGTTTATATGTCTGCTTCATTTCAATGAACTGCCATTTCGTCATTTATATGAAGCATTGGACAAAACAGTCACCAGTGGACCACGAGCAGCAAGTGGAAAGTTATTCAAAGCTATTCAAGAATGTGAGAAATTGCAGGTATGTAACACTTTATATTATTTAATATCATCATTTATTATCATTATTTATTGTCATTATTTTAGTTTTTCGATTGAAATAAAGTTAAAATAAAATAATTGCATTTTAATTGATCTAAACATTTAATTTTTCAGGTAGTAGCTGATTTTGATCCAATACCACTGGAGAAGATGCCTGCAATGATGGATCACGAACATGAGCTCGAACTATCAACAGATGTTAAATATTTATATCAAATAGCTAAAGCAATTTCGAATGGTATTGTTCCAGTTGATTTAGCTAACATTAAACCAGGACCAATTGCACATTCTCGTTGGTTAACCAAAGCAAGTAGATTACTACGATTATATGTAACAACTAATACACCATCGACCAATTTAAAAACTTTGGCAGTTTATATTATTACAGAGTATGTGCCAATGTACTTCAATGTGAAGTTTTATAACTCTGTTGTGTACGGCAGTGCACTTTTATTAAAATTTATACGTTGGACACGATACTTACAACCAAACAGAAAATATCTTATTAGCAATGTTATTTGATGATCGAAAAGCAATACGGGATAGAGCTATCAAAAAGATTTTACACTATCGAGAAAATTGTACGATCCAACTAAACTCAGAGTTTACAAAAAATATATAGTAAATTTCGATACTACCGATTATGTCAATATGGTTGATATGAATAACGACGATATATTATTTGAACCAGCATTTACTCGACAAATTCCATATGATCACTTGGTAGAATACTTACATTTCGATGAACCACCACTGGCTGATCCACAAATTCCAATGCACATACAAGGAACAGAAAGACATGTACAATTATTAACGAGTGTTTCAAAACGAGATAGAAAATAATCGTGAAGGAGTTATGGCAGTGACATTAGAAAGTCGTAAGAAAACTCCTCGAATGGAAAGTAAAAAGGACCTTAAAAAATAATATTACCACGTTAAAACATTAAATTGTAGGTCGACAATAATATTTAAAAAAAAAATTGAATTAAAAATGTTAAAATAGTGATGTTTTGTTGAAACCTTGAAAATGTTGATTTTTTCAGATCGATTTTCCTACAAAAAGGAGTTCGAAAACAAAAAAATTTATCGTAATAAAAGTTGTTGGAAATTATCTGAACTTTCATAATCTGCAAAAAAAAAAACTCGAAGAAAATTCTGAATTTATTAGTTAAAAGTTCATTTTAGGCTATTTTTCGACAAAAAATTCCTAATATCTCTACTAAAAATAAAAAAATATTGGTATCAATACAGATTCTGAAAGGTGATAAAATTACTTTTCAAACAAGCCCAGATTGAGAAATCTACTATAATTCTATCCGATTTTATGACAAATTTAATTAAATTCTTCTATGTATATATGGAAAATTATCTATTTTGAAATTTTGGGGGGCTCCAAATCCGACTTAGAGATATGGTCTCTTGAGCAAAATTTCTCAGAATCACCTATAGATTACGTTTTTGCTATACGCTTCATCAAAAAAAAAAATTAACCCGCCCTATATATATATGTATGCACAGCGCATACTTTAGGGACACGCCCAAAATTGTCCCTGAAATATGCGGTGTATAGATTAAATTGTCCTCATCTCATGCGCTAGATGTATGAAAAGGCGCGAAAACTTTGGGGACAGTCCCCAAAGTAAGCAAATGTCCATAAACTATGCGGGGGAACTAATAAATGTCTCTAGAGTATGCGCTGTGCATACATATATATATATATATATATATATATATATATATATATATATATATGTATGCACAGCGCATAGTTTAGGGACACGCCCAAAATTGTCGCCGGAATATGCGGTGTATGGAAAAAATTGTCCTCATCTTAAACGCTAGATGTATGAAAAGGGGCGAAAATTTTGGGGACAGTCCCCAAAGTAAGCAAATGTCCCTAACCTATGCGGGGGAACGAATAAATGTCTCTAGACTATGCGGTGTGCATACATATATATATATATATATATATATTTTTTTTTTATATATATATATATATATATATGTATGCACAGCGCATAGTTTAGGGACACACCAAAAATTGTCGCCGGAATATGCGGTGTATAGAAAAAATTGTCCTCATCTTAAACGCTAGATGTATGAAAAGGCGCGAACATTTTGGGGACAGTCCCCAAAGTAAGCAAATGTCTCTAAACTATGCGGGGGAATGAATAAATGTCTCTAGAGTATGCGGTGTACATACATATATATATATATATATATATATATGTATGCGTAGCGCATACTTTAGGGACTTGGCCAAAATTGTACCCGAAATATGCGGTGTATCGAAAAAATTGTCCTCATCTTAAACGCTAGATGTATGAAAAGGCGCGAAAATTTTGGGGACAGTCCCCAAAGTAAGCAAATGGCCCTAAACTATGCAGGGGAACGAATAAATGTCTCTAAACTAAGCGCTGTGCATACACATATATATATATATATATATATATATATATATTTATGTATGCACATCTCATCTTAAACGCTAGATGTATGAAAAGGCGCGAAAACTTTGGGGACAGTCCCTAAAGTAAGCAAATGTAACTAAACTAAGCGGGGGAACGAAAAAATGTCTCTAGAGTATGCGCTGTGCATACATATATATATATAGTTTAGGGACATTTGCTTACTTTGGGGACTGTCCCCAAAGTTTTCGCGCCTTTTCATACATCTAGCGTATTAGATGAGGACAGTTTTTTCGATACACCGCATATTTCGGGTACAATTTTGGCCATGTCCCTAAAGTATGCGCTGTGCATACTGTAACGTGTTAATTTGGCAGGATCGCCATGTAATGTAATGTGTTTGTAACTACTGTGGTATGGGTAGCAAGGTTCCGTATAACCCAATTCTATATTTTAATAGCTGTGTGGGGGTCAGCTTATAAATAGGCGTTCAAAAGAACTGCCAAAATATTGAGACTCAAAAAGTAAGAACACAGTTAATAGTGTTGTTTTAGAACTCTAAATTGAAGTCTGTTTTATTTACAAATTTACATGTTCTTATATACAATTCTTACAAATCTAACTTATTGTCTAGTATTGAGTGATTTTAGGAATCACTCAATTTATTTTTATTCTTAATTACTTTTATGCATTGTTCCCTTATCGTCAACATACGGTCACCAGATATCTGAGTGCAAGTGAAAGAATGCAGTCATAGTGTCGCTAGACTGTTACTTGATGCCACTTGTATGGTATACACTCTACAGTATTTGAGACGGTATGTTGGGAAATCAATATTAGTGGTTGGTATGCAGTGTACGCTTAAGGAGTACACTACACCCTTACCCTTAAGAGAAAAATTATAAAAGTATTTTTTTTTTTTTAATTTTTCTATATTTTTGGTTAACTTATGAATAATTTTATAATGTATATTAATGTATTATATATATATATTTGTTTTTAATATTAGTTCTTATATAACTGTTTTTATTAACGATAAGTTATAATAAGTTTTTATTATTCATTAGTTCTTAATGCTATATAGGGTTTTAATTGATTATTATGTATTACTTTTTCTTTTCCATTGTAATCTATGATTGTATTTACACCATTATTCCTAACTATTTTGTAAGGTCCTTTATATGGACTTTGGTTCTTTTTCCTATTTCCTACTTTGACTAAAACTAAGTCTCCTATCTTTAAGTTTAATTTATTGTTGTATCTATTTTCTAATATTCTTTTCTCTTTTGTTCTAATTGTTAATTCTTTAGCTCTGTTTAAAGAATATTGTAATTTACGTTTTAGCTCTATGGCATAATCATCGTAATTATATATTTTAGTTTCTTTTGTGTCATATACTTCAGATGGCAAACATGGTAGTCTTCCATATACAAGTTCAAATGGCGTGTAGCCAGTGTCTATATGGGGTGCCGTGTTGTAGGCAAAAGTAAAATACGGAATCCATTTATCCCATTCATAATCAGTTGCTGATGTTAGCAAGAATTCATTTAAGACTCTATGATTTCTTTCTAATGACCCAATTGTCTCATGGTGGTAAGGTGTCGAAAAGGTTCGTTTAATTTCAAGTAGTGAACATATATTACGCAAAAGTTCGTTTGCAAATTCTGTCCCGTTGTCTGATTTCAGTACTTTGCATTTACCAAATTTTAGAATTAGGTGTTCGACTATTGTTTTTGCGGTTGTTAGTGCATCTTTCGTTGCCATGGGGTGTGCAATAACGAATTTTGTTAGTTCGCATTGTATGGTCAAAATATATCTGTATTCATTCGAAATTCGAAGAGGCCCTACTGTGTCAATTGATACTATTTCAAAACTGTTACTTGGAGTGTTTGTCAATGTAAGTGGTTCCTTAATGTGTTTAGTTTGCTTATTCTTGTTGCATTTGTCACAATATTTTACAAATTGCTTTACCATCTTGTTCATGCTTTTCCAGATGTAGCGTTGTGTAATAAATTAATATTATGAGGCGGGGATCGCCATGTAATAAATTAAATTATAAGGCGAAGTTGTTGGTTTTTAGAACTTCAAATTGAAGTCTGATTTATTTAGCAATTTACATGTTCTTATATACTATTCTTATAAGTCTAACTTATTGTCTAGTATTGAGTGATTTTATGAATCACTCAATTTATTTTTATTTTTATTCATTCTTATATTTTGTTCTCTTTTCGTCAACATACGGTCATCAGATATCTGAGTGTAAAATGTAGTCATAGTGTTACTTGATGCCACATGGTGGTATGTATGTCATTCACTCTACAGTATTTGAGACGGTATGTTGGGAAATCAATATAAGTGGTTGGTATGCAGTGTACGCTTAAGGAGTACACTACACCCTTACCCTTAAGAGAAAAATTATAAAAGTGAATTTTCTAATTTTTCTATATTTTTGGTTTACTTATGATTAATTTTATAATCTATATTAATGTATTACATATATATATTTGTTTTCAATAGTAGTTTTTTATATAAATTTGTTTTTATTAATGATAAGTTTTTGATTATTCATTAGTTCTTAATGCTATATAGGGTTTTAATTGATTATTATGTATTTCTTTTTCTTTTCCATTGTAATCTATTATTGTATTTACACCATTATTCCTAATTATTTTGTAAGGTCCCTTATATGGACTTTGATTCTTTTTCCTATTTCCTATTTTGACTAAAACTAAGTCTCCTATCTTTAAATTTAATTTATTGTTGTATCTATTTTCTAATATTCTTTTTTCTTTAGTTCTAATTGTTAATTCTTTAGCTCTGTCCAAAGAATATTGTAATTTACGTTTTAGCTCTATGGCATAATCATCGTAATTATATATTTTTGTTTCTTTTGTGTCATATAATTCAGATGGCAAACATGGCAGTCTTCCATATACAAGTTCAAATGGCGTGTAGCCAGTGTCTATATGGGGTGCCGTGTTGTAGGCAAAAGTAAAATATGGAATCCATTTATCCCATTCGTAATCAGTTGCTGATGTTAGCATGAATTCATTTAAGACTCTATGATTTCTTTCTAATGACCCAATTGTCTCATGGTGGTAAGGTGTCGAAAAGGTTTGTTTAATTTCAAGTAGTGAACATATATTACGCAAAAGTTCGTTTGCAAATTCTGTACCGTTGTCCGATTTCAGTACTTTGCATTTACCAAATTTTAGAATTAGGTGTTCAACTATTGTTTTTGCGGTTGTTAGTGCATCCTTTGTCGCCATGGGGTGTGCAATAACGAATTTTGTTAGTTCGCATTGCATGGTCAAAATATATCTGTATTCATTCGAAATTCGAAGAGGTCCTACTGTGTCAATTGATACTATTCCAAAACTGTTACTTGGAGTGTTTGTCAATGTAAGTGGTTCCTTAATGTGTTTAGTTTGCTTGTTCTTGTTGCATTTGTCACAATATTTTACAAATTGCTTTACCATCTTATTCATGTTTTTCCAAATGTAGCGTTGTTTTAGTTTTATAATTGTCTTTCTTATTCCCAAGTGCCCTGCATGTGTGGCATTGTGGAATTCGTCGATTAGTTTGTATTTTAGAATTTCTTCTGTGATTCTTTTGGGCTTATTGTATATTAATATTTTAGTTGAGGATATTTGTTATTAATTTTTATCTTTGCATATGCTTCTATCAATTCCTTTTTACTGTAATTTTCAAATATTTTATCTTCACTTGCAAGTGCTAATTCTTTTATATTCTCTTTATTCATTTTTGATATCAGTTTCTTCAGTATCGAATCTAGTTTCGCTGAATTCTCACTGTATCTTGCTAGCTTTGTATTATTTATGATTTGGGTACGTAATTTCTTCTTAGTCAAAACTGGTTTTGATGAATTATCATTACGACCTATGTGCACAATATTATTTTCAATAAATATATCTTTTTCATTTATTTCTTCAATTGTATTAAACTGCAGTTTCTTCATATTTTTTATATCATTAACGGATATGCATTCCCATATTTGAAGTTGATCAGGCTTCGGAGAATCACATTTTTCCATGTCGTTCTTTTCTATACGTCTTTTATTCTTGTTTTCCTCATTTTCTTTATTTTTCATTATGTTTTCCTCATTGCGCTTTTTATTGTTCATTGCCCTTGTTATAACTAATGTTCTTTTTTCTTTATCGACGTTTTCTAACGGTATCATCTGTTTTAGTATGTCCGAGTTTATTTCAATTCTGGACAATGCGTCCGCATTGGTATTTATTTTACCTTTTTTATATATTATTGTAAAATCGTAGTCGCTTAAATCTAGTCTGATTCTTGTCATTTTTGATGATGGATTTTTGTGTGAGAACAGAGAGATTAATGGTCTGTGGTCTGTTACTACTATGAATTTACGTCCGTACAAGTATGGTCTAAACAAATTAATACTCCAATGGATTGCTAAAAGTTCTTTTTCGATTATTGGTTTATTTATGTCATGTTTTTGTAAAGATTTACTTGCGTATGAAATAGGTAAATCTTGGCCTATATCACCTTGTGATAATACAGCACCTAACGCGTAGTTTGAAGCGTCAGTTGTTAAAATGAATGGTTTTTCAAAATCAGGGTATTGTAAAATTGGAGGATTCATTAGCTTGTTCTTTAGCTCTTCAAAAGCGTGTTGGCATTGTTCAGTCCATATAAATTTTGTTGATTTCTTTAGTAATGTATTTAGGTCTTTGGCTATATCTGCGAAATTGGGTATAAATTTTCTGTAATAGTTGCAGAATGCAACGAATCGTCTTACCTCGTCAGCGTTAGTTGGTATTGGATAATTTTTTATTATCTCATATTTAGATGGGTCTGTCTTTACACCATCTTTTGTAATCAAGTGTCCTAAGTAAACTACTTCTGGTCTTAGAAAACAACATTTCTTTGGATTAAGTTTTAAATTATATTTTTGTAGTCTAACTAATACCTTTATTAAATTTTGGTTGTGGTGATTTAAACTACATCCATAAACAATTATGTCGTCTACATAAAGAAATGCTTCTGATTCTAATCCTGAGAGTGCTATTGTAAGCATTCTTTGAAAGCTGTTTGAAGAAATTTTTAATCCGAAAGGGAGTCTTTTGAATTGGTAATGACCTTGTGAGGTCGAAAAGGCTGTAAGCGGTCTAGAATTTTTGTTAAGCTCGATTTGATGGAATGAGCTAGTCATGTCAAGTGTAGAAAACCATTTAGCTCTACCAAGTTTGTCTAGAATATCCTCTAATCTAGTTAGGGGAAATTTGTCATTGACAATTTTATCGTTAAGTTTTCTAAAGTCTACTACAAGTCTCCATTTCTTTTTATCTTCCACATTTTTCTTTGGTACTAAAAGCAGTGGAGCATTGTATGGACTAACGGATGGTTCTATTATGTCGTCATCCAGCATATTCTGTATTTGTTCGTTTATTATGTTTGTATGTGAGTGCGGTAGTCTGTAGTTTTTTATATACACTGGTGTATTGTCTAAGGTAGTGATTGTTTGGTCATAAAAATTGTTTACTGTTAATTTTTCATTTTCAAGGTGAAAAATATTTTGATATTTACGAAAAATGTTTATTAATTCTGTTTTTGCAAAGTCGTCATTATTATTTAATTGTAGTTCATTCAGTATTTGTTCAAAACGTTTGGGGTTATTGTCTTTATTGTAATCTAATATGTCATAGTTTTTTAGTGAGTCAGTTTGGAGTTGAATGCCTTTTAAGTTTACTTCTTTATTCGTCGTGTTTAAAATTTTTATGTGGGTCATGCCGTTACTAGGTGCTATTGAATTACTTAAAAATACACCTGGTTTGATTTCATTATTAAAAATTATGCTATCTTCGCTAAGGTTTAGTTTTAATGCTTGTATTATTTCTGTTCTTGGCGGTATCTTTATTTGTAATGACGTAAGAGCTTTTGTTTGCAATGGAATAGTTATGGTAGTATTGTTTATGAATAATGATATTGTGAAAGTTTCATAGTCTATTTTACAGAGATATTTCTTTAAAAAGTCCCTTCCTATTATTCCGTCTGTTTCTATTGGAAAGTTGTCATCTACAAGATGAAATTTGTGTTTGCATGTCTGGTCTGTGAATGAAAGTTCCAGTCCAATTGTCCCTAGTGAGTGTATTTCTTCAGTAGTAATACCTGTTAATTTACATTTGTTCTCTTTATTAATTGGTTCATCTTCAAAATTTGTTCGAATGCGACATAGTGATATGTCGGCACCTGTGTCGACAAGAAATGTTAATTGTTCATTTTTGTATTCAGCGATTATGAAATTTGTATTATTGTTGCAAACTTTATATACTCTTAATTTTGGCTGTCCGGAATATCCACGTATTCCGAGCCCACTTCGTTTCCCTCATCATTTATTGTACGTATGTATCTTCTATTTGTGTTGGTTTGATTTCTTCTATCATAGTTATTGTTATTAACGGCTCTTTGCCGATTATTGTTGTAATTGTTGTTGTTTGAAAAATTATTAGGTCTTTTATTGGTAATATGACTATTTCTATTTTGAAAATTATTGGATCTGTTATTGTTAAAGTTACTATTATTTCTATTTGAAAAACTATTGTATCTGTTATTGTTATGTTGTCTGTAAGGTTGACGTGTTAGAATGTGCATTACTGAATTGCTGTTTACCTTATGTTCGTTTTCTATTTCTAGCGCAAGTTCTACTGCGTCTTGTAAAGTCTTAGGACGAGCTGCAAATATGGCTGTTTTTAAATTGTCATTGATACCTCTTTTGAAAGAATCTAACGCTAGTTTAGCATTTAATCTAATAATAACATTTTTCTCTGGTTCTGATGCGTCTGTGTTTAATTCCTCAATTCCTAATCTATTTAAATTGTCTATAATGGTTATGATTCTGTCCTTATATGTACTTACTGATTGTTTTCCTTGGTATATGTTGTTTAACTTTGACTGTAATTCTGGGATAGTTTTTGTATTCTTGTATCTTTGTTTTAAGAGTGTTTTTA
Source organism: Delia radicum (assembly GCA_021234595.1). Taxonomy (NCBI): domain Eukaryota; kingdom Metazoa; phylum Arthropoda; class Insecta; order Diptera; family Anthomyiidae; genus Delia; species Delia radicum. The sequence continues at coordinate 61,265,227 of CM037855.1, read as the reverse complement.
AGGTATTGAAATTGTCTGGTTTTGCGTAACTACCTATCGCTGTCCTTACACCTGAGGTCAATTTGGCGTGGTAGACATATTGCAAGAAATCTGTTTTTGCTGCGTCAGTTAGAGTCTTTTCGATGAGTTCTGCTGTTATTAGGAAACTTTCTAGTTCTTCGTAATTTCCAGCAAAAATTGGGAGTGCCTTAGAAGTTAATTCTAAACTAAATGCTGCCATTTTGGTGTCTAAATTTTTAGTATTTGGTATTAAATATTCTTTGATTTTTCTATAAATGGTATTAAATTCTGATTGTAATGCTAATATTTCTTTTTCGTCTTTTTCTTGACTTTGTGCTGTTAAAAATGTTTTTCTTATATTGTCTATAGTTTCTAACTTTACTTGTAAAGTTTTTTCTGAGTATGTCCTTCCTGGACTTTTCTTTAAATTTGCTAGTATGTCTTTTAATTCTGTTAGATGTTCTTCCATTAGAATTTTTTTTGGTTTGTTCAAATATATATGTTTTAAAATTTATATACTAAGTATAAGATCAAAGTAATCAGTTATAAGTATATTATTTTTCTAGAAATCATTTAAAATATATTTTTATAAAATTGTTATTATTTTTTTTTTTCTTTTTTGAAAAGATTTTTTTTTTTTTTTTATACATTTTTCTTAACAAAAATATACAGAGTATAAATTAAGATTATGAAAATAATATTCATATTTAAAATTTTTGTATTTGATTTCTTAATTTATTTATTAATGTACTTTAAGGGATATATATTGCCCTATGTTTTTAGCAGAATTTATGTTGTATTTAATTATTTATTGTTTTATTTTTTTTTTATTTTTTTATGTTAGGACATGGGCGAAATCGCCTCCGTGCCTGCAGTTGCTCATCTAGGAGCGCACTGTTTTTACTATTGAGTTAAGTTTTTTATTATTTTTTTTTTTTATACTTATATAATCCATTTGGTAGTGTTGATTATATAATGTTGACTTCTTCAATGTTGACTTCAATGTTGACTTCTTCAATGTTGATTTCAATGTTGACTTCTTCAATGTTGATTTCAATGTTGACTTCTTCCTAGTCCTGACTCGTTCATCGGCCGAACGGTCCTTCTAATCTCGGCGTGGATTAGGAACTTCCAAGATTTTTTCTTTTCAGTGCTCTAACGGGGAGCACTAGAAAAGTGGCAGGATCGCCATGTAATAAATTAATATTATGAGGCGGGGATCGCCATGTAATAAATTAAATTATAAGGCGAAGTTGTTGGTTTTTAGAACTTCAAATTGAAGTCTGATTTATTTAGCAATTTACATGTTCTTATATACTATTCTTATAAGTCTAACTTATTGTCTAGTATTGAGTGATTTTATGAATCACTCAATTTATTTTTATTTTTATTCATTCTTATATTTTGTTCTCTTTTCGTCAACATACGGTCATCAGATATCTGAGTGTAAAATGTAGTCATAGTGTTACTTGATGCCACATGGTGGTATGTATGTCATTCACTCTACAGTATTTGAGACGGTATGTTGGGAAATCAATATAAGTGGTTGGTATGCAGTGTACGCTTAAGGAGTACACTACAGTTGTTTTAGTTTTATAATTGTCTTTCTTATTCCCAAGTGCCCTGCATGTGTGGCATTGTGGAATTCGTCGATTAGTTTGTATTTTAGAATTTCTTCTGTGATTCTTTTGGGCTTATTATATAGTAATATTTTTAGTTGAGGATCCTTGTTATTTATTTTTATCTTTGCATATGCTTCTATCAATTCCTTTTTACTGTAATTTTCAAATATTTTATTTTTATTTTATTCTTTTATATTCTCTTTATTCATTTTTGATATCAGTTTCTTCAGTATCGATTCTAGTTTCGCTGAATTATCACTGTATCGTGCTAGCTTTGTATTATTTATGATTTGGGTACGTAATTTCTTCTTAGTCAAAACTGGTTTTGATGAATTATCGTTACGACCTATGTGCACAATATTGTTTTCAATAAATATATCTTTTTCATTTATTTCTTCAATTGTATTAAACTGCAGTTTCTTCATTTTTGTTATGTCATTAACGGATATGCATTCCCATATTTGAAGTTGATCAGACTTCTGAGAATCACATTTTTCCATGTCGTTCTTTTCTATACGTCTTTTATTCTTGTTTTCCTCATTTTCTTTATTTTTTATTATGTTTTCGTCATTGCATTTCCTCATATGTTTCCCACTTGCAAGTGCTAATTCTTTTATATTCTCTTTATTCATTTTTGATATCAGTTTCTTCAGTATCGATTCTAGTTTCGCTGAATTATCACTGTATCGTGCTAGCTTTGTATTATTTATGATTTGGGTACGTAATTTCTTCTTAGTCAAAACTGGTTTTGATGAATTATCGTTACGACCTATGTGCACAATATTGTTTTCAATAAATATATCTTTTACATTTATTTCTTCAATTGTATTAAACTGCAGTTTGTTCATATTTTTTATGTTATTAACGGATATGCATTCCCATATTTGAAGTTGATCAGACTTCTGAGAATCACATTTTTCCATGTCGTTCTTTTCTATACGTCTTTTATTCTTGTTTTCCTCATTTTCTTTATTTTTTATTATGTTTTCCTCATTGCGCTTTTTATTGTTCATTGCCCTTGTTATAACTAATGTTCTTTTTTCTTTATCGACGTTTTCTAACGGTATCATCTGTTTTAGTATGTCTGAGTTTATTTTAATTCTGGACAATACGTCCGCGTTGGTATTTATTTTCCCTTTTTTATATATTATTGTAAAATCGTAGTCGCTTAAATCTAGTCTGATTTTGTAATTTTTGATGATGGATTTTTGTGTGAGAACAGAGAGATTAATGGTCTGTGGTCTGTTACTATTATGAATTTACGTCCGTACAAGTATGGTCTAAAAAAATTAATACTCCAATGGATTGCTAAAAGTTCTTTTTCGATTATTGGTTTATTTATGTCATGTTTTTGTAAAGATTTACTTGCGTATGAAATAGGTAAATCTTGACCTATATCACCTTGTGATAATACCGCACCTAACGCGTAGTTTGAAGCGTCAGTTGTTAAAATGAATGGTTTTTCAAAATCAGGGTATTGTAAAATTGGAGGATTCATTAACTTGTTTTTTAGCTCTTCAAAAGCGTGTTGGCATTGTTCAGTCCATATGAATTTTGTTGATTTCTTTAGTAATGTATTTAGGTCTTTGGCTATATCTGCAAAATTGGGTATACATTTTCTGTAATAGTTGCAGAATGCAACGAATCGTCTTACTTCGTCAGCGTTAGTTGGTATTGGATACTTTTTTATTATTTCATATTTAGATGGGTCTGTTTTTACACCATCTTTTGTAAGCAAGTGTCCTAAGTAAACTACTTCTGGTCTTAGAAAACAACATTTCTTTGGATTAAGTTTTAAATTATATTTTTGTAGTCTGTCTAATACCTTTATTAAATTTTGGTTGTGGTGATTAAAACTACATCCATAAACAATTATGTCGTCTACATAAAGAAATGCTTCTGATTCTAGTCCTGAGAGTGCTATTGTGAGCATTCTTTGAAAGCTGTTTGAAGAAATTTTTAGTCCGAAAGGGAGTCTTTTGAATTGGTAATGACCTTGTGAGGTCGAAAAGGCTGTAAGTGGTCTAGAGTTTTTGTTAAGCTCGATTTGATGGAATGAGCTAGTCATGTCAAGTGTAGAAAACCATTTGGCTCTACCAAGTTTGTCTAAAATATCCTCTAATCTAGTTAGGGGAAATTTGTCATTGACAATTTTATCGTTAAGTTTTCTAAAGTCTACTACAAGTCTCCATTTCTTTTTATCTTCCACATTTTTCTTTGGTACTAAAAGGAGTGGAGCATTGTATGTCGTCATCCAGCATATTCTCTATTTGTTCGTTTATGTGAGTGCGGTAGTCTGTAGTTTTTTATATACACTGGTGTATTGTCTAAGGTAGTGATTGTTTGGTCATAAAAATTGTTTACTGTTTATTTTTCATTTTCAAGGTGAAAAATATTTTGATATTTACGAAAAATGTTTATTAATTCTGTTTTTGCATAGTCGTCATTATTATTAAATTGTAGTTCATTCAGTATTTGTTCAAAACGTTTGGGGTTATTGTCTTTATTGTAATCTAATATGTCATAGTTTTTTAGTGAGTCAGTTTGGAGTTGAATGCCTTTTAAGTTTATTTCTTTGTTTGTTGTGTTTAAAATTTTTATGTGGGTCATGCCGTTACTAGGTGCTATTGAATTACTTAAAAATACTCCTGGTTTAATTTCATTATTAAAAATTATGCTATCTTCGCTAAGGTTTAGTTTTAATGCTTGTATTATTTCTGTTCTTGGTGGTATTTTTATTTGTAATGACGTAAGAGCTTTTGTTTGCAATGGAATAGTTATGGTAGTATTGTTTATGAATAATGATATTGTGAAAGTTTCATAGTCAATCTACAAGATGAAATTTGTGTTTGCATGTCTGGTCTGTGAATGAAAGTTCCAGTCCAATTGTCCCTAGTGAGTGTATATCTTCAGTAGTAATACCTGTTAATTTACATTTGTTCTCTTTATTAATTGGTTCATCTTCAAGATTTGTTCGAATACGACATAGTGATATGTCGGAACCTGTGTCGACAAGAAATGTTAATTGTTCATTTTTGTATTTAGCGATTATGAAATACTTATACTTTTAATTTAGGCTGTCCGGAATATCCATATATTCCGAGCCTACCTCGTTTCCCTCATTATTTATTGTACGTATGTATCTTCTATTTGTGTTGGTTTGATTTCTTCTATCGTAGTTATTGTTATCGACGGATCTTTGCCGATCATTGTTGTTCTTTGTGTTGTTTTTATTATGAAAATTATTAGATCTGTCACTGTTAAAATTGTTGTTGTTTGAAAATTTATTGGGTCTTTTATTGGTAATATGACTATTTCTATTTTGAAAGTTATTGGATCTGTTATTGTTAAAGTTACTGTTATTCCTATTTGAAAAACTATTTGATCTGTTAATGTTATTTTGTCTGTTAGGTTTTCGTGTTTGAATGTACATTACGGAATTGTTGTTTATCTTATGTTCGTTTTCTATTTCTAGCGCAAGTTCTACTGCGTCTTGCAAAGTCTTAGGACGAGCTGCAAATATGGCTGTTTTTAAATTGTCATTGATACCTCTTTTGAAAGAATCTAACGCTAATTTAGCATTTAATCTTATGATAACATTTTTCTCTGGCTCTGATGCGTCTGTGTTTAATTCCTCAATTCCTAATCTATTTAGATTATCTATAATGGTAATGATTCTGTCCTTATATGCACTTACTGATTGTTTGCCTTGGTATATGTTGTTTAACTTTGACTGTAATTCTGGGATAGTTTTTGTATTCTTGTATCTTTGTTTTAAGAGTGTTTTTAATGTATTGAAATTGTCTGGTTTTGAGTAACTACCTATTGCTGTCCTTACACCTGAGGTCAATTTGGCGTGGTAGACATATTGCAAGAAATCTGTTTTTGCTGCGTCAGTCAGAGTATTTTCGATGAGTTCTGCTGTTATTAGGAAACTTTCTAGTTCTTCATAATTTCCAGCAAAAATTGGGAGTGCCTTAGAAGTTAATTCTAAACTAAATGCTGCCATTTTAGTGTCTAAACTTTTAGTATTTGGTATTAAATATTCCTTGATTTTTCTATAAATGGTATTAAATTCTAACTTTAATGCTACTATTTCTTTTTCTTCTCTTTCTTCACTTTGAGCTGTCAGAAATTCTTTTTTTATATTGTCTATAGATTCTAACTTTACTTGTACAGTTTTTTCTGAGTATGTCCTTCTTGGACTTTTCTTTAAATTTGCTAGTATGTCTTTTAATTCTGTTAGATGTTCTTCCATTTATACGTCTGTTATTATAATTTTTGGTTTGTTTAAATATATATGTTTTAAAAATTTGTATACTAGGTATAAGATCAAAGTAATCAGTAATAAGGATATTATTTTTTTGGAAAGCATTTAAAATATATATTTTTATAAAATTGTTAATTTCTTTTTAATAAGGCAAATATAACTTTTATGATATAAGCTATTACTATTAGGATTAGCATAATGGTCATAGTTATTTCAAAAATATTTGGATTTTCATTATCTCTTGGTTTTATACTGGAATTTATATATCTTATGATTTCTTTGTTATCTTCATTGTTATCATTTTTACCTACTTCGTATCCCTCAAAAACTAAAGGGATAGTTTGTAGAATATTCTTCCACCATGTCATTTTTACGATATATTTTTTTTTTTTTTTACAAATAAGATATAGTTTGAAATTAATTGAGAATATATAAACTTATATGTATAATATTATTTATATTTTGAAATAACAGTTATGTTTATACAATTATAAATTGCCCTATTGGTGTTTTTTTTTTCATTTTTAGATAATTTGTAGTTAAAAATTTTGCATTTTTTTTTTGAAAAATTTTGTTTATGCAAAGGAAAATTTATATTTATATATATATTTTTTTTTTTATTTAAAGCGTTAAAATGGTGTTGTTTTTAATTATTTAATTAAAATAAAGAGGCCAAAATATCTTCATTATTATAGTTATTGCTAGAACCGGTTGAGGATGGAGTATTTAAATCGGGCTGAGGATCTAAATAAGATAAAATTTCCAAAGTATTAACATCCGAAAGGAGATTCAAATCATTGGTGGCATCTGTGTTATTCATATTAGAAGGATCAAAACTATTTAATTCAGCATTTAAATCACCCTCAGTGAGATTCACCAAATCAGAGGATTGTGAATTAATTAATGAATTTATTATTTGCTCTTGTTGTGGTTTCGCAAGATCGCCATGTAATGGTTGTGGTTGGCAGGATCGCCATGTAATGGTTGGGATTGGCAGGATCGCCATGTAATGTAATGTAATGTGTTTGTAACTACTGTGGTATGGGTATCAAGGTTCCCTATAACCCAATTCTATATTTTAATAGCTGTGTGGGGGTCAGCTTATAAATAGGCGTTCAAAAGAACTGCAAAAATATTGAGACTCAAAAAGTAAGAACACAGTTAATAGTGTTGTTTTAGAACTCTAAATTGAAGTCTGTTTTATTTACAAATTTACATGTTCTTATATACAATTCTTACAAATCTAACTTATTGTCTAGTATTGAGTGATTTTAGGAATCACTCAATTTATTTTTATTCTTAATTACTTTTATGCATTGTTCCCTTATCGTCAACATACGGTCACAAGATATCTGAGTGCAAGTGAAAGAATGCAGTCATAGTGTCGCTAGACTGTTACTTGATGCCACTTGTATGGTATACACTCTACAGTATTTGAGACGGTATGTTGGGAAATCAATATTAGTGGTTGGTATGCAGTGTACGCTTAAGGAGTACACTACAATTCATATATATATATATATATTCAGAATTGTTGGTCAAATAGATTGGTTTGTTCGCAATAAGAGGAAACTTGACTTAATAAAACTTTTGTAATTAACTTTTAAGTATAAAAGTTTGCTTTTTATTTTAATAGCGTTTAATTATAACATGATGTCAGATGACTGTTAGACAACAATAGCTGAAAATTACTGATAATGAGTTAATAAACCAACAAATGCAGTTGATGCAACAGACGATGCAGCAAATGGAGCGATCAAAAAAAAAAAGGGAGACTACGGAAAATTGACATACAACAATTTTGGTATGCTTAAGAAGATTGAACCATGTGTTTCAATAAGCAAGCATTCATTGTTTGAATGATGGTCTTTTCACACATGCAACAAAATGGAAATGGAAACATTTGATGAGTACTTGCGTAGGCTGAACAAGGCGGCATATAGTTTTGACTTTGATAAGTTTCTGCAGAATGATATAAATTTAACAGTTCGTGATAGGTTGATTTTTGGTATTAATGATGATAACTTGAAGAAGGCTTTTTTAAATAGGATCTGTCGAAGTTGAATGCAAAGTAAATGAAATTACCGAAACGATGTATAATGAAATGGAAAGTGCTAATGGAAAATCTATACATGAAATGAAAACAACACAAATGCAGAAAAAATTATGTAAATTTTGTATGGGCTCAAATCCATTTGTGAGTTACAGCTGCCCAGCATTTAATAAAAACTGTAATTTATGCAAAAAGATAGGGCACTTTGCAAATTGCTGTTATTATAGAAACCGAATTAAGGACAGTGTGACATGGATCCTTTTTCTGATGTGGCCGTGGTGATTGTTCTTTAGAAGCATTTGGTGGTTTTAAGGTTAGTTTTCAGAAAAATTCGAATTCCGTGTCTTCACAAAGGGAAAACTACAATATTCATTTCCAAGTAATTGATGTCGAGCATGGTCTTTTGCTGTCGGAGAAATGTTGTTTTTCGTTGGGTTTGGTCTAATACTGCCAATCCATTTCGACAAAGCAATGCTATCCGGAAAAGTTTGACTTACTCTGATTAGTTTGACCAAATATTTAAGGGTTATGGAAAGCTTCCTGGTAAGGTTACGTTGAAGATCGAAGTCCACGTTGGAGATGGAGATCGATGCGGCCAGTAATTCAAAAGCTAAAACGAATACCCGTGGATCTTATCAACAATTTTAAGGAAGAACTAGATAGATTGGATTCAGATGGCATCATTGCTAAAATTAAAAATCATACTGAGTGGGTAGATAACATTTTACTGGTACAGAAATCTAAATCTTTTCGTATATACATACGAAAATTAATTGAGGGTTTTAAGCCGAATACTTAAAATACTACAATATGGGAGAACCTTTAGAAATTCATTGTGATGCTTCTTGAATTGGACTAGTTGTCGTAGTTTTTCAGAACGATAAGCCAGTGGCATTTGCTTCAATACAGCTTTCCAAGGATGAGCAGAATTATGTTATGAATTATGCTTATGAATTATGCTATATTTGTTAACATAAGAATGGATCACAAACCGTTGGTTAATATTTTAAGGAATCCTTTACTTAAAGCTCCAGCTAATGTTGATGATACTTCAACGTCATTCGTTTGATTTGCAGATTGTCAATGGCAAAGAGAATATTATATCGGATACATTGTCGAGAGCTGCTATGAATTTGAATGATGATAAATTTAGAAAGCCAAGAGATAGATATAATATTTTTTTCGATTAGGACAATTTGTGAGTAGACGCTTATTAAAAGCTTGTCGATATCTAACGATACCAGAGAGCTGATACGTAAGGAGACCGCTAAAGATGAATCGTCAAGATTATTAATCGGTATTCGATTAAATAGGTGGCCAGTAAATATAGGTTATATAAAATAATATATCGTCACCTAAAATCCAAAAGGCAGTAACCACCAAGAAGTTCAAAATTGACTTCTTGATTAGTTACGATCTAGTTAACCAAAATGCACCTTTCCACAAAACTTTACACGTTTACGTCCAAAACCCCTAAATTTTATTAACGAAAATTTAAAGGAAGGGGGAATGAGGTAGCAATGAATCACGCAGCTTTAAACGTTAAAAATACATAAAATCGTAAAATCATATTTATATGCCACTTACCATAGTTTACCAAGTTTGGTTAAAACTGAAGGGGATCGATGTCAAAATTTTGATTTTTTTGATGGTTTCATATTTAATGATTCCATGGCTATTAACCCCACCGAAGTTAGACAAAATAGGAAAAACTTCCCATAAAAAATATAAGGAGTTCAAACAATTCTTGTTAAATTTCTGCCTATTATGGAGGCTCCAACTTTTCTAAAACTCCGGGTTCTGATGAGATCTTTAGCCAGATCGAAATACTAGTATCAACCTAGCTAATATGTTTGATTTGCTTTATTTTTGTAAATATACGGAGGTTGAAAGCTCGTTATAAATTGAAAATTCTTAATTTTGTTTTTAATAATTCAACACATTTTTCAAGTTAAAAGTTATAATTTAAAATAATACATTTATTTTACAAATAGCATAGTTTTTAAAAATCTTTGCATGATTAAGATTTGATATATACCTTGATTTAAAAAGTTTTTTTAATTAAACTTATTTATAAATCACTAAATATTTATAATTTTTACCAAAGATAAGATTGTTAATACTGTTTTGTTTATTAACTTGTTTTTTTTTATCATTTGCAACCATCATTTATTTACAAAATAAATTCATAAAATATGAATTTTTGTATCATATTTTTCGGTTTTTTTGGTTTCTAAATTTTCTGGGGGTTTTAACACAAATTTTTTAAATTAAAACCATTTTTGCGAATTTCAATTTTCAGTTTTAAGACTACTAATTTAGGTATAATTAATTTTTTATCTACTCTTTTGTTAGCAATTGAAATAAATTTCACAAAAGTTAAAAAGCTTTAAAATATGGATTTTAATTTCCAAAAATTCTTATCAATCAAGCAAAATTAAGGCCATCTGGCAACCCTAGTGGCGACCCTACTATACCGATTGATATATTAATGTTTATTTTTTTTTTTTTCAGCTGCTGTTCTTGCCAGCCAGCAAGCTGCTGCTGTAGCTGTGATAAATCCTTTTCCACCCGGACCAAATAAATAGAGGACTAAAAACAATATATACTAAATAAAAAATTTAAACACAATGTTGATGGAATTAAACGTAATATTCGTACCCCAATACTCTTCGTTTTGTAAATATTGATCATTATTTATGTGGAAATTGTTTTAATGATATAAAACGAAGAGATTTATAGAATATATGTGAATAAATAATTACTAGGAGTCATAAGAGCTGAAGCACACGTCGATTAATGTTATTATGCTTAAAATTCTTACATTCTTCTCATTCTTAAAGAAGAGAATTCCCTTAATTCGTTAAATAGAAATTATTTAGTTTTATATTCAATATTTATTATTTTATTTTATTTGAATTTTTAGTTTTATTAAGGGCAATCTTAATATAACACGGTGCTTGGGAACAATATCTTACCCAAAAGTGCGAACATCAGAAAGGTTTTTCTTGGTTATGTATTTGGGATTGCTCAGAACAAGTTTGCGAAAAAAATCGAAAGCTTTAACTACAACTGACTTACCTTTTTTTAATTTGGTTCAAAATTAGATTAATTTTCATTTTATTTTTCTTGTTTGAAATATTTATAATTTGGTTAATTGGTGTACGATGGTTCGATTACAAATTCATTTCCTTAATTCAACTTCGCTGGGGCCTTAAATCTTTGACCGAGCACGCTAGATTATCGAATTTTATGGAAAATTATTGAAGATACGAAAAATGATTTATGATCAATATTATTAGAGAGGGAAAATACAATTTATATGACGTACTTTGAAATTAACATTGTAATATTATAGCTGTCAAAAAAGAGGAGTTGCTAATGTCGAATATATTGCATTTTTGTCATAAAGAAATTGTACATCCACTAAAATGTCTTCGATGAGTTGAATGGATGCAAATTTTATTTTTTCTGTTACGGCCCTATTACGGTGGGTGTTTTTTCAAAGTTGGAGAGGTTGTCCGCTATCACCTTAAATAATATTATCGGATCCAGGTAAAATGGATATTGTTAGAAAGCTTGTTTAAGTTGGTTTAAGTGGTTGGTTTCCTTTAAAGTATTTTTTGGTTCTTAAAAATATATACACTTTTATGGATAAACAATTTATCAAAACAAATTTTGTAAAAATTTACATGGTTTTATAAATGAAAAATGATTTGCCTCCTAGCATATCTGGATATGATATAACTTTACATATTATTTAAAGGTACTTGAACAAGCTTTCTAACGATATAAATTTTATCCGGAACCCGCAAGCACTTTTTAAGGTAATCGCAAAAACCTTTCGAACTTTGAATATCCGCCCACTTTTAAAAGGGCCAGACCTTAAAAAGTTGTTGGACCATTTGGCTCAGAAAATTTATATGGTGCACAATTTTGGAATCATATCGGTTAACTTTCTTTATGCTAAAAACACAATATATTCGATATTGTCAACTCTTGTTTTGTGGCAGCTATTGCAATAATATTGAAATGCCAATTTCAAGGTACGCCATAGCAATAGTATTTTTCCCCTGAAATAATTTTGGTCTTAATTCTTTTTTCGTATCTCGATTAGTTTTCGAGCAAAGTATAAAAATGATTGCAAATCCAAAATAGATTTTTGCTTAAAGTGCTAGAGGGTTCCAATTTTTTTGCAAAATTTTTCTAAGCCATCCCAAATACATATTCCAGAATAATGTTTCTGGTGTTTGCACTTTTGGGTTAGATCTTGTTCCCAAGAACAGTGATAATTTTTTGTATTCGTATTTATGTGTAAATGTGTATTATAGAGATACATATATAACTTTTTAGTTTAAACAAAAAAACATTATTTCAAAACTATTCGGTTATTAGAATTCATTAAAATAATTTACCTCATATTTGTTTTTATTTTATTTTTCACATTATTTTTTATTTAAATACAGTTGAAATAATTGTTTGCTTATATTTATATGTACATTTAGGTTATAACTTTTTAAATAAACTTTCTACCTATCATTACGAGATGGGCAATACTATATTAATAAAAATATTGGTTCGGGTCATTAAAAAAAAAAACACCCGCATAAACAACAATTTATTAAAATTCAGAAATTTTTAATTAAAAACAGGACTGACTACCAGTAATAACACCAGCTTACTCTCTGCATTACTTTAATACAAGTAATAATGACTTATTAAAATATTTCAATACAAAAAATAATGCGTTACACATATATAACTATTTGTATCATTATTTTAAATATAAAGTAATGATCTACATTTTTTTAGAAAATCTATTTTTAGGATCATTACTTTTTCAACTCTAGTAAGTACATATATAACTACTTATTTTTGATTTTTTGTAAGCTTTAAAGTAATGACATTTTGTGGAAGCAGGTCATTTGTGTTTTTATCTATCAAGTCTAACATGTCGAGCCCTAGGTTTAAATCTCGTGAGGACACATTTTATAAAAAAAAAAATTTCATTAAAAAACATTAATTTTATTAAATTTATTTTTTTTTTTAAACTCAATAATTTTGTCCATTCTGGTAAGCATACAGGTATCCACATATTTCTTGATTTCGCGTAAGGTGGTTAGTAATAATATGTCATTATTTTCGTTGCATCCCTATATAAAGTAATGACATTTGTAATGAGTTTCTAAGTTTTTTGTAATTAATAATAAGTTTAAACCCTAATAAATATTTGAAATTAAACAACACGCTACAAATTGGTGACCCAGACGTGCGGGCTTATAAATTTTCGAAAAAATAATTACATTAAACACGAAGGTAATAATGGCTGGTGACAACGACGGCACAGGACCAAAATCAAACATTGCCACCGGCAGCAACAATACGACCATCAACCCCAACAATACAACATCCAACGATTAGAACCAAATTGTTAATCGCGTAGCCGTCAAGGTTCCACCATTTTGGCCAGACCACGTCGAGATATGGCTGTCACAAGTAGAGGCACAATTTGCTGTCGCCGGAATCACAAGTGATACATCCAAATTTCACACCGTAGTTGCTGCTATAGTCAAATGTCCTCGTTCAAATATCTGATGCGATATAGAATCCGCCACAAGATGGTAAATATGGTAATTTGAAAAAATGTATTTTGGAACGTTACTGCGAAAGTGAGCAAAAGAAAACACAAAAATTATTGTCAGAAATTGATTTGGGCCACAAACGGCCAATACAATCACTTAATGAATTAAGTGCGCTGGCCAAAGATAAAGTAACACGAGACTTTTTGAAAACATTGTGGTTTCAACGTTTACCTGCCCAAGTTAGATCTATACTTCAAGCATCGGATGTCGATTTAAATGAGCAAGCTAAATTTGCAGATAAAATAATGGAAGTGGCAGCTGTGACAACATCGCGATCATTACCACCTGTTGCTTCGGAAATAGACAAACGTCTTGAGTGCCTCGAGCAACAAATTAATAGCCTTTGCACCAATTTTTTAAATGACAGATGTGTCTGTGCTGCCCGTTAACAGCTTTGCAAAAATGAAAACAGCCAAAACAGCAGATTTGTTTGCAGCTAACAGTATGCCCATATACACATACGGCGAAAAACGTTTAAAACTGTCTTTAGGGCTAAGAAGAAATTTTAGTTGGACTTTTATAGTAGTAAATGTCAACTGCGCTATCATAGGACACGACTTCCTTAAACACTTTGGCCTCTTAGTCGACGTAAAAGGTGGTAAGCTTATCGATCGAACAACATTGTTGAAATCAAAGAGTGTTACAACACAATGTGATGTTGTACAGGTATTGGCATACAGCTCTGGTGAACCGTATGCACAATTGCTACATGAGTTTAAAGATCTCGCTACAATCAACGCTAATAAGCAACCAACAAATACTAAAGTCACACACCATATTACTACGATGGGTCCTCCAACATATGCCCGTGCACGTCGTCTATCTGGCGATAAATTAATTTCAGCAAAAAAAGAGTTCGAATACCTGATGGAAAAGGGTATCTGCAAACCATCGAAAAGTGACTGGGCTAGTCCACTCCACTTAGTGAAAAAAAACAACGGTGAGTGGCGGCCGTGTGGAGACTATCGTGCCCTAAACGACATAACAGTGCCTGACAGATACCCAATACCGTATTAGCATGACGTAACCAGTATTTTATATGGAAAAAAGTTCTTTCAACAATCGACCTTCAAAGGGCTTATCACCGTCGAACCGTGTGACGTACCCAAAACCGCAATTATAACACCTTTCCGGTTATATGAGTTTCAGTATATGACGTTTGGTTTAAGAAACGCGGCTCAAACCTTTCAACGAAACATAAATGAAGTGTTAAAGGGTCTCGGTTTTACATTTGCGTATATAGACGATATACTCATTGCATCAGAATCTGAGGAGGAGCACACGAAACACCTCCGGATCGCACTAGAACGCCTTCGTCAAGCAAACCTTGCTATAAACTTTGGTAAGTGTCAGTTTGGTAAAAATGAAATAACCTTTTTAGGACACACAATCAACCTTAAATGGTTTAAAAACCACCCGAAGCCAAGATAGATGCGATACGTAGTTTTCCGAAACCAAAAGTCGCAAAGGATCTCAAAAAATTTTTGGGAATGATAAATTTGTATCGCCCATTCATTCCCAACGCAACTAAAAATCAACATGTATTACAACTTTTAATTCCTGGTAACAAAAAGAACGACAAAAGACTCGTAAACTGGACTACCGATTCTGAAAATGCTTTCGAAGCCTGCAAGGAAGAACTACAGCAGATCGTAAATGGCAAACTCAACCGCTCGGATTCTACTCGAAAAAACTAACACCACCTCAGACAAACTATAGCGCCTATGATCGGGAATTAACTGTTATATATCAAGCAATACAACATTTTAAATATGCACTCGAAGGTAGAGAGTTTGTGGTATTTACCGGTCACAAGCCCATCGTTTTCGCTTTTAAGCAAAAAAGTGAAAAAGCGTTGCCTAGAAGGGTTCGCCAACTTGATTTTTTAGGTCAATATACCACCGATATCAGACACTTGCCAGGGTCGGACAACAATGTAGCTGACTTGCTTTCACACATCAACGTAATACAAGATAACGTTATAAATTTCGAAGAAATGGCTATACATCAAGAGTCCGACGTGGAACTGCATAATATTTTAAATAAAGGTAAAGATAATTCGATTACGTTAACAAAATTATCTATTCCAGAATGATCAAAAGAGTTATATGGCCACATTTTAAAATATCGAATAAGACCTTATGTACCAAAAACTTTTCGCCAAGCTGTAATTCGCAAACTTTACTCTTTGTCGCATAACGGCATCAGGGCAACAAAAAAATTGGTAGCAATGCACTATGTCTGGCCCTCGATGTGAAAGACGTGGCAACATACGTTCGTTCGTGTATTCCATGCCAAAAATCGAAAGTACATCGCCACACGAAATCACCTTTAAGCGATTACGCATCAGTTGACGTTCGGTTCGAGCATATTAATATTGACATCGGTTGACAATGGTTTTCGCTACTGTTTGACTTGCATCGATCGATTTTCAAGACATAGCTGCACAAACTGTTGCCAACGCCCTCGTTAGTGGTTGAATATCCAATTACGGCGTTCCATTACGTATTGCTACTAATTTAGGACGCCAATTCGAGTCAGCTGTTTTTAGAGAATTAATGGAGCTACTTGGAGTAAAACATTATCGTACAACGCCATACCATCCGCAGTCAAACGGTATCATAGAACGCTGACACCGATCGTTAAAGGCTGCCATAAACTGTTCAGAATCTAACAGCTGGAGTTCAGCCCTACCATTAATTCTTTTGGGCATGCGTTCAACCATCAAGAGTGATATTGGGTTAAGAAATGATCTTCGGAACACCGCTGCGAATTCTAGTGCCTCGTAAAAACTCCACTAGCGAGACTGAATTTGCAGAATCCCTTCGCAAAACAATGCTCGATTTGCCAGTGACAAAACCACAACGTCATGGCATCAAACAACATTTTTTGCAACCAGCATTAAATGATTGCAATTTCGTTTTCGTAAGAGTCGATCGAGTGCAAACAACCTTTAGAATCAAGTTACGAGGGTCCATATAAAGTAGTGTCAAAGCACACAAAATACTTTGTCATCAAAATTCATCGGCGGGAATCAAAAATATCAAAAAATACCAGATACAACAGCCAATTCCCAATACAGTACCAGTGGAGAACCAAAACACAACAATAACGCCGAAGAAGCACAACAAAATAGCGATAATCAAGATCCACAAAATCGATAGTGAAGATCCTACTGCTCTAGAAGATGAAGAAGAAATTGAAGACGAAAGTTCCAGACAACAGACAAGAATGACTTCATCAGGACGTCATGTCCGATTTCCCCTTAAATATCATTAGTTTGTAGACTAGGTGGGGGGTATTGTGGTGTAACGAGTAAATTTTATTTGTGTTAATCAACACTTTCATTTTTGCTTCTTTTTATATTTTGACGTTTCACAGCACTAGTAAAATAGTTCTACATTTTTCTGAAAAGACGCTTTGTGAACACTAAAACTAGTTCCTAAGTTTTTTGTAATTAATAATAAGTTTAAAGCCTAATAAATATTTGAAATTAAACAACACGCTACACCAAGATCAAATATGTAATATATACAAGGTGGCGCAAAAATAACCTTCCGATGTTTTTTGGCTGTAATTTAAAAAAAAAAAATGAAAAACTTTGATTCTTCTTGTGGATTATTTTTATTTGGTATTTTAATTTTTTTTTTACATCAAGTCGAGAATATGATGTCATGTAAATGGCCGCCGCCACAGTTGATTGTCATTTGAGCCATTTTTATGGCATTTTCCATCACTTTGGCCAAAACTTCCGGCGATAGGTCCTCACATTCTTGACGGATATTGTCTTTAAGAGCTGCAAGAGTCTGAGGCTTGTTGACATAAACCAGCGACTTCAAAAAGCCCCACAAAAAGAAGTCTGGAGCGGTCAAATCAGGCGATCTTGCTGGCCAGTGCAAATCGCCAAAACGGGAGATTAGGCGCCCGGGAAATGCATCCTTCAGCATATCGGTTGTGGCACGTGCAGTGTGTGCCGTTGCACCGTCCTGTTGGAATTACATATTTTCCAATCCCAATTCATCAAGTTGCGGCAAAAAGAACTCGTTGGTCATTGCTCTGTAGCGCTCACCATTCACAGTAACCGTTTGGCCCGCGCCGTCTTCGAAGAAAAAAAGGTCCGATGACTCCTCCAGCGAAAACAGCACACCATACAGTGACTTTGAGCGGGTGTAATGGCTCTTCGTGGGTTACACGCGGATTTTCAGTGCCCCAGAAGCGTAAATTTTGCTTATTTACGTACCCGCTAAGATGTAAATGGGCCTTATCACTCATGATTATTTTTGATGAAAAATCATCTTCCTCTTGGTGGTGATTAAGGATGGCTTGAGCGTATGTTACACGCGATTGGCGGTCAGCAGCTAACAGCTGATGCACCGTCTGGACTTTGTACGGAAACATCTTCAAATCTTGTACCAAAATTCGCTGTTAAGACTGTCGACTGATACCCATTTTCGTGGCACGTCGTCTGGTCGATGTCGACGGCGCTTCCATGACATCCTCGGCTACAGCAGCAATATTCTCTGCAGAACGGCTACTCTGGGGTCTGCCACGCCTGGCAGCATCTTGTGTTGTGCCAGTCTCTTCGAGGCGAGCGGCTAAACGTCGCAGTGTTTCACCAGTAGGCGTTGGACGGCCAGGAAATCTGCGACGAAATTCACGTTGTGCCAAAGTCACCGACCGATTATTGGTCAAATAAATAGTCACCAATATTCCGCGTTCTGGAGCAGTGTAGCGTAACATTGTTTATTAACGTGTATTTCGCATGTGTTTACTACACAAATGTCAAAACAGAACTGACATTAGGGGCCAATCGCAAAATTTATAGCATTTTCTGATAGGAGGATTACTTTTGCGCCACCTTGTATAACAAACAAGTCATTTATATTTTTATCTAACAAGTATAACATGTCGAGATAGCTCAGATGGTAGAGAGGTTGACTGATAACCTGTAGGCCAGGGTTCGAATCTCGCGTGGGCACATTTAATTAAAGAAAAGGTTCAATAAAAGAATTGTTTTTAATTAATTTAGTTTTTGTTGTAAATTTATTTTTACTTATTATTTTTGTACATACTGGTAATCATATAGTTAACCACATATTTTTCTATTTTTTGCGACATCCCCATATAGAAGTAATGAGATTTGTAATGACAATTGTAAGTACTTGCAATTGCTAATTGTGGTAATTTTTTTTATCTACTTGTTAAAAAAATTACCACAAATAATAACCTATTGTATATTTTACATTTACTATTTTCAAATTTTAATGGCTTTTGTGTAACGCCTGCTTATTCATAATTGAACGTATTTAAAGATTATTTTGGTATACTTAAATTGATTGCCAATAATCTAAACTTTTATTTGAGGTATGGTTCCGGTTAGCTGGTTTTGTCGCATATGCTGTTGCAGTAAAAAAACTTAAATAAGTAAAAAATAATGGTACTTTCTGGAATAGTATAAAATCATTTTTTTCATTTGAGTCCTTTCATTTTAATTATGGACTGTTTGTTCTAAAATTATGGTAAATTTTGTAAAATATGTTTTGCATATTTTGAAATTAATAGATTAATAGACCAGTTAAGAGGTTAGTATTAAGGGTGACATTTGGGCTTAAACCATTTTTTTTATGGGTTCTATTTTTATTAACTATTTTTTAAGTCCAACTTTTAGTTTTAGGACTCACTATTTAAGTAAACATTTACATATATTAAACTAAGTAAAATATGTATACAATTTTACTGCGTAGAAACTGATTATTTAACCCATTATGAGTATGCAATTATTTATATTGAAAAATAATCACTACAATATTCTATTATTAAGAAGTCAATATTGCAAATAGTAACGAGACGACATTACCAATATTTTGCTGGGTACATGGTAATGACAGGTCAATTCCGTATAGATTACCAAGTACATTACTTACATTACTTTAAATACAAATCAAGGACTTACTGATAATGAGAAGGCGCGAATACAAGGGGTCCATGGGGACTTTAGCCTCCTCCCCGTCTTCAGAACCCGGTTAAAAAAGTTCATATGTGCTGTATTTTGAATTCTGGTGTTGAAATAAAAAGGCACGATTTAATAATTCAAAAATGTATTTAATTCTAAATTTCCTTAAAGTTTTTAATGACAATGGTTTTAGTTGAAATATCTAAGATGGATGAAAAAAAAGAATGACGATGTGATTTTTATATCTCTGACAGCTGCATACACAGTGATGACAGATGTTAGATATGCAAGATGCTACATTATATATATATATATATATATATATGTATGCGCAGCGCATACTTTAGGGACACGCCCAAAATTGTCGCCGGAATATGCGGTGTATAGAAAAAATTGTCCTCATCTTAAACGCTAGATGTATGAAAAGGCGCGAAAATTTTGGGGACAGTCCCCAAAGTAAGGAAATGTCCCTAAACTATGCGGGGGAACGAATAAATGTCTCTGGACTATGCGCTGTGCATACATATATATATATATATATGTATGCACAGCGCATACTTTAGAGACATTTATTCGTTCCCCCGCATAGTGTAGGGACATTTGCTTACTTTGGGGACTGTCCCCATAGTTTTCGCGCCTTTTCATACATCTAGCGTATTAGATGAGGACAGTTTTTTCGATACACCGCATATTTCGGGCACAATTTTGGCCATGTCCCTAAACTATGCGCTGTGCATACATATATATATATGTATGCACAGCGCATAGTCTAGAGACATTTATTCGTTCCCCCGCATAGTTTAGGGACATTTGCTTACTTTGGGGACTGTCCCCAAAATTTTCGCGCCTTTTCATACATCTAGCGTTTAAGATGAGGACAATTTTTTCGATACACCGCATATTTCGGGTACAATTTTGGCCATGTCCCTAAAGTATGCGCTACGCATACATATATATATATATATATATATATATGTATGCACAGCGCATAGTCTAGAGACATTTATTCATTCCCCCGCATAGTTTAGGGACATTTGCTTACTTTGGGGACTGTCCCCAAAATTTTCGCGCCTTTTTATACATCTAGCGTATAAGATGAGGACAATTTTTTCTATACACCGCCTATTCCGGCGACAATTTTGGGCGTGTCCCTAAAGTATGCGCTGTGCATACATATATATATATATATATGCACAGCGCATAGTTTAGGGACACGCCCAAAATTGTCGCCGAAATAGATGTATAAAAAGGCGCGAAAATTTTGGGGACAGTCCCCAAAGTAAGCAAATGTCCCTAAACATTTCCTTACTTTGGGGACTGTCCCCAAAATTTTCGCGCCTTTTCATACATCTAGCGTTTAAGATGAGGACAATTTTTTCTATTCACCGCATATTCCGGCGACAATTTTGGCCATGTCCCTATATATATATATATATATATGTATGCACAGCGCACAGTCTAGAGACATTTATTCATTCCCCCGCATAGTTTAGGGACATTTGCTTACTTTGGGGACTGTCCCCAAAGTTTTCGCGCCTTTTCATACATCTAGCGTTTAAGATGAGGACAATTTTGTCTATACACCGCATATTTTGGCGACAATTTTGGGCGTGTCCCTAAACTATGCGCTGTGCATACATATATATGTATGCACAGCGCATGCTTTAGAGACATTTATTCGTTCCCCCGCATAGTTATATATATATATATATATGTATATACATATATGTATGCACAGCGCATACTCTAGAGACATTTATTCATTCCCCCGCATAGTTTTGGGACATTTGCTTACTTTGGGGACTGTCCCCAAAGTTTTCGCGCCTTTTCATACATCTAGCGTTTAAGATGAGGACAATTTTTTCGATACACCGCATATTTCGGGTACAATTTTGGCCATGTCCCTAAAGTATGCGGTACGCATACATATATATATATATATATATATAAATATATATATATATGTATGCACAGCGCATAGTTTAGGGACACGCCCAAAATTGTCGCCGGAATATGCGGTGTATAGAAAAAATTGTCCTCATCTTAAACGCAATATGTATGAAAAGGCGCGAAAATTTTGGGGACAGTCCCCAAAGTAAGCAAATGTCCCTAAACTATGCGGGGGAATGAATAAATGTCTCTAGAGTATGCGGTGTACATACATATATATATATATATATATATATATATGCACAGCGCATACTTTAGGGACACGCCCAAAATTGTCCCTGAAATATGCGGTGTATAGAACCAATTGTTCTCATCTTATACGCTAGATGTACGAAAAGGCGCGAAAACTTTGGGGACAGTCCCCAAATTAAGCAAATGTCCCTAAACTATGCGGGGGAACGAATAAATGTCTCTTAGAGTATATATGTATGCACAGCGCATATTTTAGGGACACGCCCAAAATTGTCCCCGAAATATGCGGTGTATAGAACTGTAGCGTAATTGACAAGTCAACGTTGTCATACCTTAAAATATGACAACGTGACACCTTATTTATGATTGGCTAAAAGCCTAATTATTTTAATTCAGTTACGCGACCTACCTTGACTATATTCACCGTGGGAATTGCAACGTTGCATTTTCACATGGTTACTAATAAGGTAGAATAAGAGACTTTAAAATAAATAAAGATTAGTTGCTCAGTAGAGCTAAAAGCAAACAGATGACAATCGTGTTTTTAATATACTACATGGCGATCCTGCCATTACGGTAGAACCGGGGTTAAAAAAAAATCTTAAAAAACAGAAAAAAAAAGTTTGAGATACTTAAACTTATAAAAAAAAAAACTAAGAAATTGGATTGAAATTCAAAAAAAAAAAAAAAAAAGAACCGTGAAATCGGTTAAAACTAAAAATCTTTAAAAACAACAATTTATTTGATATATAAAATCAAAACATTAAAAATAACTTCAAAATAAAAACAATTTTTAAAAACAATAAAATTTAAAAATTAAATAAATTGAATACAAAAAATAGAAACTTAAAGAATAATTATATTAAAATATGTGCCTAAACTAATATATACAATTTTAATTTAAAAAAAAAAATTTAAAACTAAAATAAAAACAAAAACAAGTGGAAGCATTAAAATCCGATGTGCCGAATTTGTTAGCATTTGAAACAAAAGACAAAAAAAATACGAAATAAGAAATAAACTAAAATAAAAACGAAGATGCAATGTGTTTGTTAGTGAAAACAAAAATACTGATGTAGTAACATATACCGGTTTCTCTAAAACACACAAAAATTGCTTTCAACCCTACAAATAATTAAGAATACAAGTTGTTGCCGTCCATGTTTGTGATCAGCTACCCGTACATAAAGATAGATATAACACAATGGATAAATCAATGAAGAAGCAATGCGGATGTGTATTGCCGGAGACACACGCCAAGTGCTCCAAGGGTGGTGTGGCCAAAACACCACCAGGAAAATAAGACAATATGATCATCATAAAAGCAATAACAACTTAAGCAGCAACAACAAAAATATATATAAAATTACAATTGTAGTAAGTGAATTATTAAAATAATAAAAAAGTAAATACTTTAAAATTATGTATATTTAAAAGAAATATCAATATTAAAAATTATATTATTTCTCCCTATTTTGCTGTACCCTTAACGGGGTTTCTTAATTTTAAAATGGGTTTCCAGGAATCTAAAATGGAAAAACCCAATGCAAATGTTATAAACGAGGTTAAGGTGGTGCAAATTCAACCACCGACTGTCTACTTAATAATAATAATCTCGCTTCTAGCAGTTCAGCTGCTAACACATTTATATCAATTACACAAGAGATCCCTGCGTAAGAATTATAGGCGATCTATGGCCAAGGATTTAGACAAGGTTTAATTGTTACCTAAAATGATACAAACGGCACTTACATTTTAATTTCCGTGTTAATTTTCTTTTATTGGGTGAATAGGAGAATTTAGAGTTTAAATTTTATATGATTGATTAAATGGAATGGGATTTAATAATCGCAAAGGCAAGGAGAATTAGGGAAGATTTTAACAGATCTTTTAAGTGCCTGAATGTAGAACGGGATACCAAAAAGGAGACCGTCGATAAACATTTACAAGCTCTCGAAGGTCATCTTGAGAGATTGAGAGCATTATTCAATGTTTCATACTCTCGTTTGACATCAACGCATAAAGTAGCAGCCGACGCTTTTTATGCGGACATCAGAGAAAAATTAATCTCTGTTGCTATAAAAAAAGGAGTTGAGCTAAAAATACCTTTCTCACTCCAGGAGAGCATTACTTGCCTAGACGACATTGAATCGCCAGACGTTGGAATCGACACTGCTCGGCCAACGGGGGACAACGTCCCATCTAGTAATAATAACACGGGGGACAACACCCCACCTATTGATAATAACAATTTGGAACAGAATAACGGGAATATGCCGCAAACACCGATTGAATTTCTCACTGTCGCCTCTAGACTCATTCCGGAGTTTGATGGCCGACCTGAGAATTTACAGGGCTTTATATCGGCCCTGGAACTGGTAGACAGCGTGTGTGAAAACCATAATGCCATTGCCATTAATTTAGTAAAAACAAAACTAAAGGGCACTGCCATTAATCTACTAAAAGGGTCTGAGACAAATTTGGCTCAGGTGATCGACTCCTTAAAATCGAACGTAAAAGGAGAATCGGTCGATGTAATTTCTGCCAAACTAATGAACATAAAACAGGCGAGCAAAAATGCGAACGCCTATGTAAAAGAAGTAGAGGAGTTAACGAAATCCCTACAATCCGCTTATATTTCAGATGGCTTAACGCCATCGGTAGCCGATAAATATTCGACCAAGGC
The DNA here is from genome assembly GCA_021234595.1 of Delia radicum. NCBI lineage: Eukaryota > Metazoa > Arthropoda > Insecta > Diptera > Anthomyiidae > Delia > Delia radicum. The sequence continues at coordinate 61,240,859 of CM037855.1, read as the reverse complement.
TGCGGTTAGAGCAATGGTCAGGAATGCGAGTAACGAGAAAGTCAAACTGATAATGCAGTCGGGCAAGTTTGACACTCTTAACGAGGCAGTGGCAAAATTTGTCGAATGTTGTACCGATGTATATGGACAACAGAATGCCGTCCTATACCTGAATAGCCAGGGAAACCATGGTAACTACTATGGAAACAACCGTAAAAATAACCGTGGAGGTTATCGCGGAAATAACAATTCAAATAACCGGAATAGGAATACCTACCGGGGTAACAATAACGGACGTTACAACAATAATAATGATAATCGCAACCAAAGGGGCCGCGGAAATAACCGTGGATCCCGATATACAGGAAACGTAAGAGTGGTCACCGACCAGAATAATGGTCCGGAAAACGACCGAACCCCAGGTACTCAGTAAATGGGACCAATTACAACGGTAGAATCTATAGTATGAATCTGAATTTTACATCATATGTCTCAACGCGAACAACATTAAATGATAGCGTCCTGATATTTTTAGTTGACACAGGCGCTGATATTTCTGTAATTAAAACGGGTCAGGTAGGCAACACTTCAATTAATTTAAATGACATAACTAGCCTTCACGGCATCGGTGCAGGTATAACCTATACATTGGGGAAAGTTACCACAGAGTTGAGAATTAAGAACCTGTTGGTGAAACACGAATTTCACGTGGTTAGTGATGAATTTCCTATTCCATCTGATGGAATACTCGGTCTTGATTTCATTAGGAAATACAAATGCATGTTGGACTATCAAACGGATCAGGATTGGCTTATACTTCGGCCAAGCGATTATCCTGAAGACATAACTGTTCCAATGCTTGATTCACCAAGTATAAATTCGATATCAATACCTGCAAGGTCAGAGGTATTTAAGGCAATTAGTAACCAAAACTCTGATAAGGATATTCTCATTCCAAACCAGGAACTTCAAGATGGAATATTTGTTGCGAATACAATTGCGACAAGTACTAAACCCTTAGTGAGAATAATAAACACGACACCAAACGATGTTGTTATCAGGAACATAAACCTGAAAACTGAAAATTTAGATGATTATGAAACAGTCATTCCAAATGACAAATTTTGTGATCAGATAAAATTGCAATTGTTGTCTAAAAATTTTCCTGATTTTGTGAAACCCGAACTTGAGAATCTGTGTAAGGAATATATTGACGTCTTTGCACTCGAAACGGAAAGAATTTCGGTTAATAATTTTTACAAGCAGAAATTACGCTTGAGAGATACAGAGCCATCATACGTTAAAAATTATAGAATTCCTTATAAACATAAGGAGGAAATTGCGAGACAAGTAGACAAGCTACTAGATGATGATATAATAGAACCATCAGCTTCAGAATACAATAGCCCAATTCTTTTGGTACCGAAAAAATCTCTACCTGGAAGCGACCAGAAACGTTGGAGATTAGTTGTAGATTATAGGGCAATCAACAAGAAATTGATTGCTGATAAATTCCCACTACCAAGAATAGATGATATTCTTGATAACTTAGGCAGAGCAAAATATTTTTCCTGCCTTGACTTAACGTCAGGTTTTCACCAAGTAGAGATGGATGAAAACTAAAGGGACATAACATCGTTTTCAACGGACAAAGGTTCGTTCCGTTTTAAGCGATTACCATATGGACTTAAAATAGCTCCTAACTCATTTCAGAAAATGATGTCTATAGCATTCGCTGGATTATCTCCAGTACAGGCATTTCTCTATATGGACGATCTAGTCGTACTAGGTCGTTCTGAAAATCACATGCTGAAGAACTTAACAGATGTATTTGAAATATGTCGCAAGTATAACCTAAAACTACACCCTGAAAAATGCTCATTTTTTGGACATGAGGTTACTTATTTGGGACACAAATGCACAGATAAAGGCATACTTCCAGACGATAGTAAATTCAAGATAATTAAAGACTATCCAACACCCAAAAATGCCGATGAAACAAAAGATTCGTTGCATTCTGCAATTACTATAGAAGGTTTGTTCCAAATTTCGCTGAACATTCCATTGTCTTAACGAGATTGTGTAGAAAAAATGTAAAGTTCGAATGGACTGAGAATTGCGAAAAGGCATTCCAGTACTTAAAGAAGAAGCTTATTAGTCCAAGGATACTAAAGTATCCAGATTTTCACAAACAATTCTGTATAACTACCGACGCAAGCAAACATGCATGCGGTGCGGTATTAAGCCAGGAACATGATGGATTACAGCTCCCCATTGCTTATGCTTCAAGGTCCTTTACGAAAGGCGAAAGCAATAAATCTACTATTGAACAGGAATTAGCAGCGATTCACTGGGCAATAATGCATTTCAGACCATACATTTATGGTACAAAATTTTTAATTAGAAGCGATCATCGACCATTAACATATTTGTTTTCAATGAAAAACCCATCTTCCAAGTTAACGCGAATGAGACTGGACTTGGAAGAATACGATTTTACCGTCGAGTATCTAAGGGGAAAAGATAATAGTGCGGCTGATGCTTTGTCTCGGTTAGATTTTTCCGAAATAAAAAAGATTAATGAGAATATGATAAATATACTTAAAGTGGCAACGAGACAGCAAAGCAGAAAAGCCACTGTAAATAGCGACATTAAAACTACGGAGAATGCAAAATCAACAAATAAAGTAAAGATATACGAAGCGTTGAGTAAATTTGGAAATAAAAATAGTGCCAAGCTAGCGATTGAAGGCGACTATATATATATTAATAAGAATAATAAAGTGATCACGAAAAATATAAAGAAAATTATTGATAATGGGAATATTGACCTTGATCGATTATTCCCAATGCTTGAAAAATTAGCAGTCGATAATAATTTGAGAAAGCACAGCAGTCATTAGGTGACTCGCTATTTAAAAATATCGCGATAGATAAATATAAAGAAAAAGGAAATTTAATGCTCGAGCAATTAATTATAGAACTCACGCCAAAAATAGAAAAAATTACAGATAATGTTGAAAAGGAAAGGATTTTGCGGAAATATCACGACGATCCAATCTGGGGTGGCCACCCAGGAATCAGTCGTATGTTAAAGAAAATACGTCGGAAATTTTCATGGAAAAACATGACAAGAGACGTAACTAAATATGTCGAAAATTGTGAAAAATGTCGAAAGAATAAGACATTTATAAATACAAAGGAGGGAATGATTATAACTCCAACACCGGTAAATGCGTTCGAAGTGGTACAAATAGATACCATTGGACCATTACCTAAGACAGAGAATGAAAATGTTTATGCAGTCACTATTATATGTGACCTTACTAAATATCTTATCTCTGTACCAATTGTAGACAAAAGTGCGAAAACGATCGCTAAAGCAATTGTTAATAATTGCATATTGATTTACGGACCTATGAATAAGATTATAACTGACATGGGTACCGAATATAAAAATCAATTATTTAATGAAATTTGTAACTTATTAAAGATAGAAAATGTAACTTCCACAGCGTATCATCATCAAACGCTTGGAACTGTGGAAAGAGTCCACAGAACATTTAATGAGTTCGTTCGTTCATACATTTCAGTAGATAAAACTGATTGGGACGAATGGATTAAATATTTTACTTTTTGCTACAATACGACACCATCACTGGTCCACAATTATTGTCCTTACGAATTGGTTTTTGCCAAAGCGCCTAACATATTTGAATTTCTTTCCGATGGCGAAATAGCACCATTTTACAATGTGGATGCCTATGAAAAGGAAATTAAATACAGATTACAGGTAGCACATAAAAGGGCAGCCCAGTTGATAGAAAGTGGCAAATATAAACGTAAAATGTTATATGATAGAAATAAGAATAGTTTAGGGATAGAAATAGGAGATTTAGTTTATATAGACCAAGTTGGTCATAAATTAGATAGTTTATTTAGTGGTCCTTATGAAGTTATAGGATTAGATGATAGAAATAATTGTATTATATGAAAAGGAATTGACGAGACTCGGACAGTACATTTAGATAGAGTAAGAAAACATATAAATTAAGAAATATTAATATAATATTACGAAAAAAAATAACAAGTAAATTAAATAAATTTGAAAAATATGAAATTATAAATAAATTTTTATAATAAATTAAATAAAAAAAAAAAAAAAATTAATAAAAAAAAAAAATATAAATTTAACTTATTAATTTATATTATAAATTAGATTTACTTTATCAATTTATATTATACAAAAGAATGATCAATGAATATTAATAATACACCCTTGATCATTCTTTTATCGGAAAAGGGAGGTGTAGCGTAATTGACAAGTCAACGTTGTCATACCTTAAAATATGACAACGTGACACCTTATTTATGATTGGCTAAAAGCCTAATTATTTTAATTCAGTTACGCGACCTACCTTGACTATATTCACCGTGGGAATTGCAACGTTGCATTTTCACATGGTTACTAATAAGGTAGAATAAGAGACTTTAAAATAAATAAAGATTAGTTGCTCAGTAGAGCTAAAAGCAAACAGATGACAATCGTGTTTTTAATATACTACAGAACAAATTGTCTTCATCTTATACGCTAGATGTATGAAAAGGCGCGAAAACTTTGGGGATAGTCCCTAAAGTAAGCAAATGTCCCTAAACTAAGCGGGGGAACGAATAAATGTCTCTAGAGTATGCGCTGTGCATACATATATATATATATATAGTTTAGGGACATTTGCTTACTTTGGGGACTGTCCCCAAAGTTTTCGCGCCTTTTCATACATCTAGCGTTTAAGATGAGGACAATTTTTTCGATACACCGCATATTTCGGGTACAATTTTGGCCATGTCCCTAAAGTATGCGCTACGCATACATATATATATATATATATATATATATATATATATATATATATATATGCACAGCGCATACTTTAGGGACACGCCCAAAATTGTCCCTGAAATATGCGGTGTATAGAACCAATTGTTCTCATCTTATACGCTAGATGTACGAAAAGGCGCGAAAACTTTGGGGACAGTCCCCAAATTAAGCAAATGTCCCTAAACTATGCGGGGGAACGAATAAATGTCTCTTAGAGTATATATGTATGCACAGCGCATATTTTAGGGACACGCCCAAAATTGTCCCCGAAATATGCGGTGTATAGAACAAATTGTCTTCATCTTATACGCTAGATGTATGAAAAGGCGCGAAAACTTTGGGGACAGTCCCTAAAGTAAGCAAATGTCCCTAAACTAAGCGGGGGAACGAATAAATGTCTCTAGAGTATGCGCTGTGCATACATATATATATATATATAGTTTAGGGACATTTGCTTACTTTGGGGACTGTCCCCAAAGTTTTCGCGCCTTTTCATACATCTAGCGTTTAAGATGAGGACAATTTTTTCGATACACCGCATATTTCGGGTTCAATTTTGGCCATGTCCCTAAAGTATGCGCTGTGCATACTGTAATGTGTTAATTTGGCAGGATCGCCATGTAATGTAATGTGTTTGTAACTACTGTGGTATGGGTAGCAAGGTTCCGTATAACCCAATTCTATATTTTAATAGCTGTGTGGGGGTCAGCTTATAAATAGGCGTTCAAAAGAACTGCCAAAATATTGAGACTCAAAAATTGAGAACACAGTTAATAGTGTTGTTTTAGAACTCTAAATTGAAGTCTGTTTTATTTACAAATTTACATGTTGTTATATACAATTCTTACAAATCTAACTTATTGTCTAGTATTGAGTGATTTTAGGAATCACTCAATTTATTTTTATTCTTAATTACTTTTATGCATTGTTCCCTTATCGTCAACATACGGTCACCAGATATCTGAGTGCAAGTGAAAGAATGCAGTCATAGTGTCGCTAGACTGTTACTTGATGCCACTTGTATGGTATACACTCTACAGTATTTGAGACGGTATGTTGGGAAATCAATATTAGTGGTTGGTATGCAGTGTACGCTTAAGGAGTACACTACACCCTTACCCTTAAGAGAAAAATTATAAAAGTATTTTTTTTTTTAATTTTTCTATATTTTTGGTTAACTTATGAATAATTTTATAATGTATATTAATGTATTATATATATATATTTGTTTTTAATATTAGTTCTTATATAACTGTTTTTATTAACGATAAGTTATAATAAGTTTTTATTATTCATTAGTTCTTAATGCTATATAGGGTTTTAATTGATTATTATGTATTACTTTTTCTTTTCCATTGTAATCTATGATTGTATTTACACCATTATTCCTAACTATTTTGTAAGGTCCTTTATATGGACTTTGGTTCTTTTTCCTATTTCCTACTTTGACTAAAACTAAGTCTCCTATCTTTAAGTTTAATTTATTGTTGTATCTATTTTCTAATATTCTTTTCTCTTTTGTTCTAATTGTTAATTCTTTAGCTCTGTTTAAAGAATATTGTAATTTACGTTTTAGCTCTATGGCATAATCATCGTAATTATATATTTTAGTTTCTTTTGTGTCATATACTTCAGATGGTAAACATGGTAGTCTTCCATATACAAGTTCAAATGGCGTGTAGCCAGTGTCTATATGGGGTGCCGTGTTGTAGGCAAAAGTAAAATACGGAATCCATTTATCCCATTCATAATCAGTTGCTGATGTTAGCAAGAATTCATTTAAGACTCCATGATTTCTTTCTAATGACCCAATTGTCTCATGGTGGTAAGGTGTCGAAAAGGTTCGTTTAATTTCAAGTAGTGAACATATATTACGCAAAAGTTCGTTTGCAAATTCTGTCCCGTTGTCTGATTTCAGTACTTTGCATTTACCAAATTTTAGAATTAAGTGTTCGACTATTGTTTTTGCGGTTGTTAGTGCATCTTTCGTTGCCATGGGGTGTGCAATAACGAATTTTGTTAGTTCGCATTGTATGGTCAAAATATATCTGTATTCATTCGAAATTCGAAGAGGTCCTACTGTGTCAATTGATACTATTTCAAAACTGTTACTTGGAGTGTTTGTCAATGTAAGTGGTTCCTTAATGTGTTTAGTTTGCTTATTCTTGTTGCATTTGTCACAATATTTTACAAATTGCTTTACCATCTTGTTCATGTTTTTCCAGATGTAGCGTTGTTTTAGTTTTATAATTGTCTTTCTTATTCCCAAGTGCCCTGCATGTGTGGCATTGTGGAATTCGTCGATTAGTTTGTATTTTAGAATTTCTTCTGTGATTCTTTTGGGCTTATTATATATTAATATTTTTAGTTGAGGATCCTTGTTATTATTTTTATCTTTGCATATGCTTCTATCAATTCCTTTTTACTGTAATTTTCAAATATTTTATCTTCACTTGCAAGTGCTAATTCTTTTATATTCTCTTTATTCATTTTTGATATCAGTTTCTTCAGTATCGAATCTAGTTTCGCTGAATTATCACTGTATCGTGCTAGCTTTGTATTATTTATGATTTGGGTACGTAATTTCTTCTTAGTCAAAACTGGTTTTGATGAATTATCGTTACGACCTATGTGCACAATATTGTTTTCAATAAATATATCTTTTTCATTTATTTCTTCAATTGTATTAAACTGCAGTTTCTTCATATTTTTTATGTCATTAACTGATATGCATTCCCATATTTGAAGTTGATCAGACTTCTGAGAATCACATTTTTCCATGTCGTTCTTTTCTATACGTCTTTTATTCTTGTTTTCCTCATTTTCTTTATTTTTTATTATGTTTTCCTCATTGCGCTTTTATTGTTCATTGCCCTTGTTATAACTAATGTTCTTTTTTCTTTATCGACGTTTTCTAACGGTATCATCTGTTTTTGTATGTCTGAGTTTATTTTAATTCTGGACAATACGTCCGCGTTGGTATTTATTTTCCCTTTTTTATATATTATTGTAAAATCGTAGTCGCTTAAATCTAGTCTGATTTTGTAATTTTTGATGATGGATTTTTGTGTGAGAACAGAGAGATTAATGGTCTGTGGTCTGCTATTATGAATTTACGTCCGTACAAGTATGGTCTAAAAAAATGAATACTCCAATGGATTGCTAAAAGTTCTTTTTCGATTATTGGTTTATTTATGTCATGTTTTTGTAAAGATTTACTTGCGTATGAAATTGGTAAATCTTGACCTATATCACCTTGTGATAATACCGCACCTAACGCGTAGTTTGAAGCGTCAGTTGTTAAAATGAATGGTTTTTCAAAATCAGGGTATTGTAAAATTGGAGGATTCATTAACTTGTTTTTTAGCTCTTCAAAAGCGTGTTGGCATTGTTCAGTCCATTAATTTCTTTAGTAATGTATTTAGGTCTTTGGCTATATCTGCAAAATTGGGTATACATTTTCTGTAATAGTTGCAGAATGCAACGAATCGTCTTACTTCGTCAGCGTTAGTTGGTATTGGATACTTTTTTATTATTTCATATTTAGATGGGTCTGTTTTTACACCATCTTTTGTAAGCAAGTGTCCTAAGTAAACTACTTCTGGTCTTAGAAAACAACATTTCTTTGGATTAAGTTTTAAATTATATTTTTGTAGTCTGTCTAATACCTTTATTTAATTTTGGTTGTGGTGATTTAAACTACATCCATAAACAATTATGTCGTCTACATAAAGAAATGCTTCAGATTCTAGTCCTGAGAGTGCTATTGTGAGCATTCTTTGAAAGCTGTTTGAAGAAATTTTTAGTCCGAAAGGTCTAGAGTTTTTGTTAAGCTCGATTTGATGGAATGAGCTAGTCATGTCAAGTGTAGAAAACCATTTGGCTCTACCAAGTTTGTCTAGAATATCCTCTAATCTAGTTAGGGGAAATTTGTCATTGACAATTTTATCGTTAAGTTTTCTAAAGTCTACTACAAGTCTCCATTTCTTTTATCTTCCACATTTTTCTTTGGTACTAAAAGGAGTGGAGCATTGTATGGACTAACGGATGGTTCTATTATGTCGTCATCCATCATATTCTGTATTTGTTCGTTATGTGAGTGCGGTAGTCTGTAGTTTTTTATATACACTGGTGTATTGTCTAAGGTAGTGATTGTTTGGTCATAAAAATTGTTTACTGTTAATTTTTCATTTTCAAGGTGAAAAATATTTTGATATTTACGAAAAATGTTTATTAATTCTGTTTTTGCATAGTCGTCATTATTATTAAATTGTAGTTCATTCAGTATTTGTTCAAAACGTTTGGGGTTATTGTCTTTATTGTAATCTAATATGTCATAGTTTTTTAGTGAGTCAGTTTGGAGTTGAATGCCTTTTAAGTTTATTTCTTTGTTTGTTGTGTTTAAAATTTTTATGTGGGTCATGCCGTTACTAGGTGCTATTGAATTACTTAAAATACTCCTGGTTTAATTTCATTATTAAAAATTATGCTATCTTCGCTAAGGTTTAGTTTTAATGCTTGTATTATTTCTGTTCTTGGTGGTATTTTTATTTGTAATGACTTAAGAGCTTTTGTTTGCAATGGAATAGTTATGGTATAACTATTTGATCTGTTAATGTTATATTGTCTGTTAGGTTTTCGTGTTTGAATGTACATTACGGAATTGTTGTTTATCTTATGTTCGTTTTCTATTTCTAGCGCAAGTTCTACTGCGTCTTGCAAAGTCTTAGGACGAGCTGCAAATATGGCTGTTTTTAAATTGTCATTGATACCTCTTTTGAAAGAATCTAACGCTAATTTAGCATTTAATCTTATGATAACATTTTTCTCTGGCTCTGATGCGGCTGTGTTTAATTCCTCAATTCCTAATCTATTTAGATTATCTATAATGGTAATGATTCTGTCCTTATATGCACTTACTGATTGTTTGCCTTGGTATATGTTGTTTAACTTTGACTGTAATTCTGGGATAGTTTTTGTATTCTTGTATCTTTGTTTTAAGAGTGTTTTTAATGTATTGAAATTGTCTGGTTTTGAGTAACTACCTATTGCTGTCCTTACACCTGAGGTCAATTTGGCGTGGTAGACATATTGCAAGAAATCTGTTTTTGCTGCGTCAGTATTTGCGTCAGTATTTTCGATGAGTTCTGCTGTTATTAGGAAACTTTCTAGTTCTTCATAATTTCCAGCAAAAATTGGGAGTGCCTTAGAAGTTAATTCTAAACTAAATGCTGCCATTTTAGTGTCTAAACTTTTAGTATTTGGTATTAAATATTCCTTGATTTTTCTATAAATGGTATTAAATTCTAACTTTAATGCTACTATTTCTTTTTCTTCTCTTTCTTCACTTTGAGCTGTCAGAAATTCTTTTTTTATATTGTCTATAGATTCTAACTTTACTTGTACAGTTTTTTCTGAGTATGTCCTTCCTGGACTTTTCTTTAAATTTGCTAGTATGTCTTTTAATTCTGTTAGATGTTCTTCCATTTATACGTCTGTTATTATAATTTTTGGTTTGTTTAAATATCTATGTTTTAAAAATTTATATACTAGGTATAAGATCAGTAATAAGGATATTATTTTTTGGAAAGAATTTAAAAATATATATTTTTATAAAATTGTTAGTTTCTAAAAGATTTTTCATATATTTTTCTTAACAAAAATATGAAGAGTAGAAATTAAGATGATGAAAATAATATTCATATTTAAAATTTTTGTAATTGATTTCTTAATTTATTTATTAAAGCACTTTAAAGGCAATATATATATATATATATATATATATATATATATATATATATATATGTATGCGTAGCGCATACTTTAGAGACATGGCCAAAATTGTACCCGAAATATGCGGTGTATCGAAAAAATTGTCCTCATCTTAAACGCTAGATGTATGAAAAGGCGCGAAAACTTTGGGGACAGTCCCCAAAGTAAGCAAATGTCCCTAAACAATGCAGGGGAACGAATAAATGTCTCTAAACTTTGCGCTATGCATACATATATATATATATATATATATATATATATATATATATATATATATATATATACATTTTTTTTGTAGCAATATTTAAGTAGTATTTTGTTTTAGTTTTTAACATATTTAGTTTATTATTAAAATTTTGGATTTATCCCTTTGAGAACCAAGCAGCATGCAAAAAGTTCTTAATTTTTTTAAGTTTAAGGTAAAATAATTTAAAAATTAATTCACTTTCTTTGTAGTCTAATAAAGGTTCTTTACTTAAACATTCCGAATTTATTTGGTGTTCTGTGATCCACATTTTTTCTTCCATTTTAATTGCAAATGATCTTGGATTAAAGTAATTGTTGTTGTTTTTTATTATTTAATCAAATAAAGAGGCCAAAATATCTTCGTTGTTAATGTTATTGCTAGAACCGGTTGAGGATGGAGTATTTAAATCACTCTGAGGACCTAAATAAGATAAGATTTCCAAAGGATCAACATCCGAAAGGAGATTTAAATCATTGGCGGCATCTGTGCTTTTCATATTAGAAGGATCAAACTATTTAATTCAGCATTTAAATCACCCTCATTGAGATTCACCAAATGTTTTGGTTTGGCAGGATCGCCATGTAATTACTACTGTTATATGGGTAGCAAAGTTCCCTATAACCCAATTCTATATTTTAATAGCTGTGTCAGCTTATAAATAGGCGTTCAAAAGAACTGCCAAAATATTGAGACTCAAAAAGTAAAAACACAGTTACTTGTGTTGTTTTAGAACTCTAAATTGAAGTCTGTTTTATTTAAAAAATTTACATGTTCTTATATACAATTCTTACAAATCTAACTTATTGTCTAGTATTGAGTGATTTTAGGAATCACTCAATTTATTTTTATTCTTAATTACTTTTATGCATTGTTCCCTTATCGTCAACATACGGTCACCAGATATCTGAGTGTAAGTGAAAGAATGCGGTCATAGGTTTCTGATTATTCAGTGCCGCTAGACTGTTACCTGATGCCACTTGTATGGCATTCACTCTACAGTATTTGAGACGGTATGTTGGGAAATCAATATTAGTGGTTGGTATGCAGTGTACGCTTAAGGAGTACACTACAAAATGTCTCTAAACTAGATATATATATATATGTATGCGTAGCGCATACTTTAGGGACATGTTCAAAATTGTACCCGAAATATGCTGTGTATCGAAAAAATTGTCCTCATCTTAAACGCTAGATGTATGAAAAGGCGCGAAAACTTTGGGGACAGTCCCTAAAGTAAGCAAAATTCCCTAAACTATGCGGGGGAACGAATAAATGTCTCTAAATATATATATAGAGCAATTCCATATGAAAGCGATCACCTTTTGGACGACCCCTCTCCGATTTTAAAATAAATAGTCTCAATCGATTGCCCAGCAAAAAATAATGTACCTACATATATATTTTTTTTTTATAGTGACTGGTTTAGTGGTGGTGTGCACCACTGTCATGTGACAAAATTGAAGAATTCTTCATAAGGGACCTCATTGAAAGTTGTTTTTGTAAAGATTTACTTGCGTATGAAATTGGTAAATCTTGACCTATATCACCTTGTGATAATACCGCACCTAACGCGTAGTTTGAAGCGTCAGTTGTTAAAATGAATGGTTTTTCAAAATCAGGGTATTGTAAAATTGGAGGATTCATTAACTTGTTTTTTAGCTCTTCAAAAGCGTGTTGGCATTGTTCAGTCCATTAATTTCTTTAGTAATGTATTTAGGTCTTTGGCTATATCTGCAAAATTGGGTATACATTTTCTGTAATAGTTGCAGAATGCAACGAATCGTCTTACTTCGTCAGCGTTAGTTGGTATTGGATACTTTTTTATTATTTCATATTTAGATGGGTCTGTTTTACACCATCTTTTGTAAGCAAGTGTCCTAAGTAAACTACTTCTGGTCTTAGAAAACAACATTTCTTTGGATTAAGTTTTAAATTATATTTTTGTAGTCTGTCTAATACCTTTATTTAATTTTGGTTGTGGTGATTTAAACTACATCCATAAACAATTATGTCGTCTACATAAAGAAATGCTTCTGATTCTAGTCCTGAGAGTGCTATTGTGAGCATTCTTTGAAAGCTGTTTGAAGAAATTTTTAGTCCGAAAGGTCTAGAGTTTTTGTTAAGCTCGATTTGATGGAATGAGCTAGTCATGTCAAGTGTAGAAAACCATTTGGCTCTACCAAGTTTGTCTAGAATATCCTCTAATCTAGTTAGGGGAAATTTGTCATTGACAATTTTATCGTTAAGTTTTCTAAAGTCTACTACAAGTCTCCATTTCTTTTTATCTTCCACATTTTTCTTTGGTACTAAAAGGAGTGGAGCATTGTATGGACTAACGGATGGTTCTATTATGTCGTCATCCATCATATTCTGTATTTGTTCGTTTATGTGAGTGCGGTAGTCTGTAGTTTTTTATATACACTGGTGTATTGTCTAAGGTAGTGATTGTTTGGTCATAAAAATTGTTTACTGTTAATTTTTCATTTTCAAGGTGAAAAATATTTTGATATTTACGAAAAATGTTTATTAATTCTGTTTTTGCATAGTCGTCATTATTATTAAATTGTAGTTCATTCAGTATTTGTTCAAAACGTTTGGGGTTATTGTCTTTATTGTAATCTAATATGTCATAGTTTTTTAGTGAGTCAGTTTGGAGTTGAATGCCTTTTAAGTTTATTTCTTTGTTTGTTGTGTTTAAAATTTTATGTGGGTCATGCCGTTACTAGGTGCTATTGAATTACTTAAAAATACTCCTGGTTTAATTTCATTATTAAAAATTATGCTATCTTCGCTAAGGTTTAGTTTTAATGCTTGTATTATTTCTGTTCTTGGTGGTATTTTTATTTGTAATGACTTAAGAGCTTTTGTTTGCAATGGAATAGTTATGGTATAACTATTTGATCTGTTAATGTTATGTTGTCTGTTAGGTTTTCGTGTTTGAATGTACATTACGGAATTGTTGTTTATCTTATGTTCGTTTTCTATTTCTAGCGCAAGTTCTACTGCGTCTTGCAAAGTCTTAGGACGAGCTGCAAATATGGCTGTTTTTAAATTGTCATTGATACCTCTTTTGAAAGAATCTAACGCTAATTTAGCATTTAATCTTATGATAACATTTTTCTCTGGCTCTGATGCGTCTGTGTTTAATTCCTCAATTCCTAATCTATTTAGATCACAGTTACTTGTGTTGTTTTAGAACTCTAAATTGAAGTCTGTTTTATTTAAAAAATTTACATGTTCTTATATACAATTCTTACAAATCTAACTTATTGTCTAGTATTGAGTGATTTTAGGAATCACTCAATTTATTTTTATTCTTAATTACTTTTATGCATTGTTCCCTTATCGTCAACATACGGTCACCAGATATCTGAGTGTAAGTGAAAGAATGCGGTCATAGGTTTCTGATTATTCAGTGCCGCTAGACTGTTACCTGATGCCACTTGTATGGCATTCACTCTACAGTATTTGAGACGGTATGTTGGGAAATCAATATTAGTGGTTGGTATGCAGTGTACGCTTAAGGAGTACACTACAAAATGTCTCTAAACTAGATATATATATATATGTATGCGTAGCGCATACTTTAGGGACATGGTCAAAATTGTACCCGAAATATGCTGTGTATCGAAAAAATTGTCCTCATCTTAAACGCTAGATGTATGAAAAGGCGCGAAAACTTTGGGGACAGTCCCTAAAGTAAGCAAAATTCCCTAAACTATGCGGGGGAACGAATAAATGTCTCTAAATATATATATAGAGCAATTCCATATGAAAGCGATCACCTTTTGGACGACCCCTCTCCGATTTTAAAATAAATAGTCTCAATCGATTGCCCAGCAAAAAATAATGTACCTACATATATTTTTTTTTTTTATAGTGACTGGTTTAGTGGTGGTGTGCACCACTGTCATGTGACAAAATTGAAGAATTCTTCATAAGGGACCTCATTGAAAGTTGTTTTAAAAAAAACTACTAAAGCGATCGCAACGAGTGATAGCTCGTTGGAAAGGTATTGAATCAGGCTTTAATTGAAAAATAAAATTTTCCTAATTTTTCTCAGAAATTTACCTTTTTTCCCATGAAAATTAAATTTTCCCATGAAAATTAAATTTTCCGATTTTCCACAGAAGCTCCTAAATTTTCCGGCTAATTTTATTTTTTTTGGATTCCTCATAATTTTTGCTTTAAGAATCAGCAATAAAAAAATGGGCCCCGACTCCTTGTTTGGACAGGAGAAGAGCATTTAAGAGACCACCTTGTTCTCATTGTTTTTATATTTTTTATAATTGAATTATTTTTAATTATTTAACAAGAAAACTTTGGGGACAGTCCCCAAAGTAAGCAAATGTCCCTAAACTATGCGGCGGAACGAATAAATGTCTCTAGACTATGCGCTGTGCATACACATATATATATATATATATATATATATATATATATATATATATATATATATATATATATATATATATATGTATGCACAGCGCATACTCTAGAGACATTTATTCGTGCCCGTGGGGACAGTCCCCAAAGTAAGCAAATGTCCCTAAACTATGCGGGGGAACGAATAAATGTCTCTAGAGTATGCGCTGTGCATACATATATATATATATATATATGTATGCACAGCGCATAGTTTAGGGACACGCCCAAAATTGTCGCCGGAATATGCGGTGTATAGAAACAATTGTCCTCATCTAATACGCTAGATGTATGAAAAGGCGCGAAAATTTTGGGGACAGTCCCCAAAGTAAGCAAATGTCCCTAAACTATGCGGGGGAACGAATAAATGTCTCTAGACTATGCGCTGTGCATACATATATACATATATATATATATATATATATATATATACTTTAGAGACATTTATTCGTTCCCCCGCATAGCTTAGGGACATTTCCTTACTTTGGGGACTGTCCCCAAAGTTTTCGCGCCTTTTCATGTATGCACAGCGCATAGTTTAGAGACATTTATTCGTTCCCCCGCATAGTTTAGGGACATTTGCTTACTTTGGGGACTGTCCCCAAAGTTTTCGCGCCTTTTCATACATCTAGCGTTTAAGATGAGGACAATTTTTTCGATACACCGCATATTTCGGGTACAATTTTGGCCATGTCCCTAATAAGCGCGAAAACTTTGGGGACAGTCCCCAAAGTAAGCAAATGTCTCTAAACTATGCGGGGGAACGAATAAATGTCTCTAGAGTATGCGCTATGCATACATATATATATATATATATAATGTCCTATGGTTCCTTAAGAGGAACAAAGGGCCACAACGAAATCGTTCCATTCGGTTCTTCTTGATGCAAAATGTTTTATTTTTCTCCAGCTTAGGCCGCTTTGATTAATTTCAAGCTCAAGTTGCCGACTCCAGGTGTGAGATGGGCGTCCAACTCTTCGTGTATTTCCATGGGGATTCCAATCTATAGCAGCTTTTATTGTGTCATTCTGTGGTCTGGGGAGCTTGTGACCAATCCAGCGTCATTTACGATGAAGAATATCAATGTGGATTGGGCGTTGGTATGTTTTCTCCCATAGTTGCGTATTGGAAATTATTAGTATTAGGCCAAAATATTTTTAATATCCTTTGCAGACAGCGGTTTATGAATACCTGGATCGCGTTTATATTGTGAGATGTTGTGTTCCATGATTCGCAACCGTATAGGAGGACTGACTTTACACAGGAGTTATATATACTGATTTTAGTACGTTTCGTGATGACAGTAGATTTCCATACAGGTCGTAAGATACCAAATGACTGGTTAGCCTTTGAGATTCGAAAGGCTATATCATCACTGCAGCCGCCAGTTTTTGTTAGTATGCTGCCAAAATAACAGAATGTATTAACTTCTTCTAGTTCAATATTCTGTATGACCTTGCATGACCTTGCACTTCTTTATATTTATCTTTAACCCTGCCTTTGAAGCCTCATTCTCAAGGGCTTTTAGTTTAGCAGATATGTGGCGATAACTGTGGGATAAGAGGCAGATGTCGTCAGCATATTCTAGGCTCTCTAGATGTTGATTGAGTCCCCATCTTATGCACCTATTTGCCTGAGTTGCATTTCCTACAACGACGTCGAGTACGATATTAAATAGAAGGGAAGATAATACGCACCCTTGTCGAACACCAGTTATCACGTTAAAACTGTTGCTTAGTGCGTTGTCGTGGACAACTCGGCATCTAACATCTGTGCACAAGGACTGGATTAGCGTAATAATCTTAAGTGGCGTTCCATATTGAGTGGCGGTTCGAACGCCTTTTCGAAGTCTATAAATATGATGATTATTCGCAGACTGTTGATATGGTCGACACAAGAATTGTGTGGCCGGAATAAAGCCTGCTCTGGTCTAAGATCAGGGAGTACAGCATCCGATACTCGGCTATTTATAGTATGCGCTATTATCTTTTTAACTGCGCTAAGAATTGTGATGCCTCTCCAGTTCCTGCAGTCGGTAAGGTCACCTTTTTTAGGGATATTGACTATAATACTTTCTTTAAGTTGTGAATCTAGTTCACCAGTTTGCCAGAACTTCACGATATGGGGTAGCAGTAGTTGCGCTGTTATTTGGGGATCAGCCTTGAGCAACTCAGGTGCAATATTATCAGCTCCGGGCGCTTTGTTATTCTTTAAGGCATTGACAGCATTTGTCACTTCGGTAGTGTCTGGACATTCTATGGAGATGTCTTGTCTCTCTCTGTGGGAAGTGCAAGAGCAGACACTTACGGGATTTAGCGTGGAGTTAGATAGCATGTTGGAGTAATGCTGTCTCCATATTTCCAACTGCTCACTTTTGCAAGTGCACAATACACCGTCCGTGTTTTTAAGTTATTTGGTGCTCGAAAAGTTTTTACCTGTGAGCTTTTCGTAATTGAGTATAGATCTTTGGTCCTGTGTTCTTCGGATGTTTTTTGCGCATCACTGGCAAGTTGTTCATGCCACCTTCTCTTATCCTTTCTCGCACTTGGCTTTACTAGTTTGTCGTGTCGCATATATGCTTCTCCCAGCGTTTTCTTCTCTAAACGAGTTCTAGCTGTATTTTGATTCCCTTTAATATCACGTATTTCCAGGATAAGCTTCCATGTGTCACCTGACATCCATTGTGTTCTCTTTGGTGGTTTGAATCCAATATGTTGCCTGGCAGCGTCATTAAGATTGTTTTTGGTGTTTTGCCATTGTATCACTGGGTGGCCACGTTGTATTGTTAAGCCTCTATGCAGTTCTTCCACGAAGTTGTGAAAGGTTTGACGATTTTTAAGCCTTTGAATATCATATTTACGTTTAATGGATTCGGGTTTACGGATAGCAGCAAGTTTTAAACGCAAATTGCCAACTACGAGAAGATGGTGTGTAGAGCAGTCTGCACCACGTTTTGATCGCACATCAAGAAGGCTTCTGCGCCATTGCCTACTTATAGCAATGTGGTCAATTTTATTCTCAGTCATTTTGTCCGGTGATACCCATGTAGTTTTGTGGCATTTTTTGTGTGGAAATATAGTTCCTCCGATCACAAGGTTATTGCAACTGCATATTTCCGAAAAAAATTCTCCATTTTCCGTCATTCTTCCAATGCCATGCCGTCCCATTACAACTTCTCTACCGGTGTTATCTGCGCCTAATTGCGCGTTAAAATCTCCTATCAGTATAACAATTTCGCCTCGCTGTATTGAGGACAAAACTCTGTTTAGATGGCTGTGGAACGTTTCCTTCACTGTAGTTTCAGCTGTTTCTGTTGGAGCATAACATTGAACACATGTTAAATTTCTAGCCCTCGTGCGAAATCTGGCTGCTATAATTCTATCTCCATGAGGTTTCCAAGTTATTAAAGCATTACGTGCTTCCCTGGATAGCAGTAAACCAACTCCACTAGACCGTGGTTGATCAGCGGATTTGCCGGAATATAGGAGTGTTAGGTTTTCGGAGGTATTGAGTTCTCCTGCTTCTGGCCATCTTGTTTCACACAATCCTAAAAGTAGCAGGTTATAGCTAACAAATTCTCTGCATACTTGGGCCAGTTTAGATGGATCTAGGAGTGTGCGCACATTCCAAGTTCCAATTCGTGTAATTTGTTTCATGCTGAAGGTCGTCATCGTGGGGAGCCGTTGATTGTAATCGATATTAGTTGGGGTTTCAGTAATAATTGTTGTTTAGGACAAAGCGACTGATTGGGCCACCTTGTCCGATCCTAGTGCTGGGGCTGCCAACAACCACTAGGCAGGCTAGCCGAAAAAAGCGGCATGAAAACAGTTGAGTTTCAGCGACAGTTGTCACGTAATTACCTGAGACGGTGTTAGCTTGCCCATCAGGTTACTCAGCTGCGCCTTCTCACTCTAGCTGCGGCTAGACGGGCGCCTGAACCGCATTCCCAGGGGATACTTGGTGTAAGACCGGAAGTAGTGAGCTGCTTGGGAAGTTCGACAAAGGAATCGCTTCTTGATATCCCCAAGTAGATAACAGACAGAAAGCTTTCCGCACAAGTGCACCTCTGTCAAAGACCCCATCCTACGTTGTACTTTGGATACTACAATATGTTTTCAAATATGTTCATATTTGTCAATATCAAAAATTAAAATATCCAAGAAAACAAAAAAAAACTTAATAAAAATATCACAGAAACAAAAATAAAAATAACAGTATTTAAAATCTTAACTAGGTTAGGTAAGTTCGGAGTGGCTCCGTGAGCACCAGCACACTTAGACTCTGTGATGCCTCGAGACTGACGGATTACCGATCAGACTCCACCGTTGAACCAGTTAGAGCTCCTTACGAAGTTAAGGAGGTGCGGAATTCCAGCACCTGGAAGATCCCCAAGACCGTGAAAGAACGCCGATCCAAGTGAGTAATGAGTCGTACCAACATTTGCCAAAAACGTGAATATATAGTACAACAAACTTAGAAATAATTTCCAACCAATCTTACAACAAATTTTCAACTACAAACAAAAACACCTACAAATTCCTACAACATTCTTGCTACAACCAAGAATAACTACAACATCTAAAAATTCCCGCAGCATTTTTACTACAGCACAGCAAGTAACAACACCTACAAATTCTTACAACTTCCATTATTCATATATATTAATAAAATATTTTTTTAACAAAAAAATTAATATTATTTAAAATTTTTTATTGCCTTCTTTTTTGGGTTTTGTTTTTTAAAAAAATCAATATTATTTAATTTTTTTCAAATTATTTATATCAAATTTCTTCTTGCTGCAACCAAGAATAATTACAACATCTAAAAATTCCTACAACTTAATTGTTCTTGCAAAAACAGCATCAACAACAGCAGCAACTACAACAGAAGCAACAACACCAATAAAATTAGAAAATACGGTAATAAATAATTTTTTATTTTTATTAAAAGCAAATTACACTCAAAAAAATAAGTTAGTACAAAAGTTAGTAAAACGTCTTGTAAATCAGGTATACTATTTTTTAGCAAAATTTTTTGCTAAAATCGTGTTTTCAGCTAAAATTTTTGTTATACTTATTCAGCACTTAACTGTTTTATACTAATGCTTTACTAATATACTAATGTTTTACTAATTAATTTTGCTAAAAAAAATTGTGCTGATAAGCACATTAATAGTGTGGTTGACAACCAGATTGAAAGATATACGCAGAATGAAGCAGATGTCGCGGCATGTCAAGATGTAGTAGAGAAGAGGAAAATGATACTAAAAAGTACAACTCTAATAAGACATATAAAAAAATCAACCATGGAAGACTTTTGTATCTCTTTTTCATACATAAAACAAAACTGAGGATTAAAACAACTTAAATTTTGCGTTGTCACCGGCTTGTGAAAATAATTGTCTTTTAATTAAATAAAAGACAAAATAAAATATTTAAATTTAATATGTATTTCTAAACTAAATGTTTATAGATTTACAGCCGTATTTATAAAAAAGTCTTATTGTGAGTTTATAGAGTGCAATAGCTATTATAGACTTTTTGTCTTATTAATACCTCATAAAAGTTTTAATTCATAAAGAAACAATAACAGCTCCATAACTATTGAACGTTTGTAGTAATGTTTTGCTTATGTATGGCAACTCTCTTTTTATTTACTTGTCATTTAGTTGTTAGTGAAGCTTTAAACCACTGATTAATAAACCCGATAATCAATTATATGTTTATTTGTCCATAATTTTTTTTCAACATTCGACTTAAAAAGTATGTTTTAAAAATAAAAAACGTATAAAATGAGTTCTGAAAAAAATTTAAACAAAAATATTGCAAAACTGTTTTGAGTTTTCTATTTTAGTAGTATATGGTAACAAAAATAATCGAATAAAGAGTTTGTTTACATCTGATTTACATCACTAACATATTTTGTCAGGTTTTTATTTTATTTCTGTGATTTTTTTTACCAAAAATAGACTGATTTGTGCCAAAAAAAATAAAAAATGGATTTAGATTTCCAAAAACAAATAAAACCAATAAAAGAAGTGGAAAACAAGGTATGTGTGTTAATAAATACTATGAATGGACATACCAAAATAATTTTAATTGTATATTTTCTAGTTTTTGAAAGAAACAAAAAAGAGGCAAAGGTCTGAAAGCTGGTGTGAAGAGGATAAGGTAAGAGCTTCGTGAGCTGGTTCTAAAAGATCATTCAATATATTTAAAAATGTCTATTACACATACTTATAATTTTTTTCATTTTACAATTTCTTATATGAGCTGTTAAAGGATTTAATAAAAAAAGAGTTAAGGATATAGAAAATAAAAATAATCACTTTAATCACTTTCTATTAATATTTTTCAAAAATATTCAGCAGAAATATTTTTATAAAAGGTAAACAATAGTCGTATGTAGATTTAAACAAAATGTCTAAATGCAAAATGTCTTCTTATTTTTGGTTTAAAGAAGGGTAAATCCAACAATAAAATTTCCTACTTTATGAATGGTTTATTAAAGGTCTAAAAGACTATTTTTCGTTTATAAATACAACTATAGCAAATGTTGGTTAAAAACGGTTAGTAAATCAAAAATACATTTTTATAAATACGGCTGTTATAATCTAGTGTGGTCAAATTGCAAACAAACAAACATATACAGACATGTAGACAGAGTAAAGCGAAAGACAAAGACACACATCTTAGGTAGATTTTTATGGCTCCTTTTTCTTATTGCGAAAAAAGGGTTGTTTTTTTGGTTTCGTTTGTTTTTGTTTATTTTTCGTTTCGTTTCTTTAATTATCTTCGGCAGTTGCGTCCTTTAAAAGAAAGCATCATTTAGACTACCATTGATGTAAGTAGTTGAAAGAAAATTTTTGTTATGTTATATATATTTATTTCTATATATTTTCAGATATTAAATTAATTCATGTCGTCAATGTGGGAAAATGAAAATTTTTATATTTCGTAATTATTGTAAATTATTTTTAAAAGAATCACAAAAATATGTCTTATGATTTTCAGCAAATATATTAACTAAATTACAATTTTTTAAAAATTTTTTTGGGTTTTTTTTCAGTCTACTAAAATTCAGCAAAAAAATTATTAATTTTTAGCAAGGCTTTTTTATTTCTAATCTACTAAGTGTTAGCAAAACTTTTGCTGAACCTACTAATTTTGTTGCTAAAAATCAGCTCGCTGATTTTCAGCAAAAGATTTTGCTGACATTAGCAATTTTTTTGCTTTAACCCTCCTGACTTAAATTTTGCTGACTCAGCAAAAATGTTTGCTGACTTTATGGCACTTAGAGTACTACTTTCTTAAATAGTAATTATTAATTAGAAAAAAAAAAAACAAAAGAAAAGAAAATAAATAGATAGAATTTTTTTTTTAATTTCGGTCGGCTGGGGTGACTCATACGTGACCCTCCCGACTCCATAATATGAAAAGCATCCCCATACCATAATATTACCCCCTCCATGTTTAACGGTTTTAATGGCATATTGAGGACAAAATTCTTTATTTTTGGGTCTCACTTGAACTTGAAGTGAACTTCGATCCGAGTTAGATAAATTTACTTTGGTCTCATCCGACCACAAAGTATTACGCCATTAAGATACGGGCCAATTTATGTAAATTATGGAGTCATGTTATTATGGAGTCGGACCCTTATATCGCATACATTATATAATGGATGCAAAATTTTATACAAATATTTTAAGAGAAGTCATGATGCCTTATGCTGAGTGTAAAATGCCGCTTGAATGGATATTCCAACAGGACAATTATGGTTTAGGGACAACCATGTGAAGGTTTTGGGATGGCCCTCAGTCACCAGACCTAAATCCCATCGAAAACTTGTGGGGCGAGGTTAGAACATGTCTTAGAGGAAAGAATCTATAAAATAAAGATGAGCTGTGGACAATGGTTGAGACTGCATGGAATATTCCAGTCACGACATTTTATTTTTTTATTTTATTTTATTTATTTAAGTCTATGGAGATAATCCGTGCAGACTATAAAATTAAAATATTTTACAATAGAAATACTAGAATTACTTATTTAATTTAAGGAATTTAAATATAAGATAATATCTCACTTTACAATATCTAAACTTTTATTAAAATCAATTAACTGAAACAACATATTAAACTCATCGCAAGTTCTACGAAATGGATCAAAGTTTGCAAAATTAGATTTATGATATTTAATATTTAAAAATTCATAATTTCTTGAACAACGAAAAGGAATATTCATATTTACTTTACTTAGCAGATATGGTGAATAAAGACTTCCATTCATCAACTTAAGCAAGAAGGACACATTCAGCATTTGTCTACGGCTTTTCAGCGTAGGTAATTTAATAAGTGCTAGGCGTTGTTGATATGAGGGCAGATTAATATTTGGATTCCAATCCAAGCCGCGAAGGCAGAATAATAAAAATTGTTTTTGAACGGATTCAATAGAATTTGAATGGATAAGGTACTGAGGGTCCCACACGACAGAACCATATTCTAGAATCGGTCTGACAAGCGTTGTAAATAATTGTTTTGTAGTATATGGATCACGAAATTCTTTGCTCCAGCGTTTGATGAATCCAAGTACTCCAGTAGCTTTATTTATTGTTAAAGATATGTGAGATCTAAAGTCTAACTTTCTATCTAAATGAATGCCAAGATCGTTAAATGACTCCACTAACTCAATAGTAGCATCATTCATCACGTAGCGACCATTAATAGGAGAGGATCTAGAAAATATCATGTACTTGCATTTTTTAACATTAAGGCTCATTAAGTTTATTTTGCACCAAGTAATAAAACGAATTATATCATTCTGTAGTAGCATTTGATCGTTGCAATTGTTGAATGAAAGATAAATTTTACATCATCTGCATACATTAAAGTATTAGAATGCGTAATAACTGAAGGAAGATCATTAATAAATAATGTGAATAATAGAGGTCCAAGATGACTACCTTGTGGGACAGCAGATAAAACATCAATATATTTGGAATACGAATTTCGAAATTTAACACGCTGCTTTCTGTTGTATAAATATGAACCAATCCATTTAAGAAATAATATACTAAAGCCAATCTTATCGAGTTTGTACAACAAGAGTTTGTGATTAACTTGTTCGAACGCTTTACTGAAATCAGTATAAATTACATCAGTTTGTTTTTTATTGATAAAGCCTTCATTCACATAAGTAGTAAGTTCCAGCAAATTTGTAACTGTAGAACAAGAATTGCGGAAACCATGTTGACTCGGAGATAAAATAGATGAAATTTGATGTGCCATAGAATCATAAACGATTTTTTCAAATAATTTTGGTAAAGTACTTAGTTTTGCTATTCCTCTATAATTAGAAACAACCGCTTTAGATCCAGACTTGAACAGCGGGATAATAAATGATTCCTTCCAAATAGATGGAAAATAACCCAATTGAATCGATTTATTGAATATAAATGTCAGCGGAATATATAGTAGATGAGAACATGTCAGAAGTTAGTTGACTCTATGCCGAAGCGCTGCTTCGCAGTAATAAAAGATAAGGGCAGTTCTACTAAGTACTGAGGTAGTATAAGCAGTTATGTAAGCAATTATTTTACTAAACATATTATTTATATTTTCTTTTTTATAATTTTAGGAGGTTTGTTTAGATGGCTCTATTTTTTTCAAAGAGAAGATAATTGTGTATACCGAATTTTTGTTATTTTAATTTTTAAAGCAATGAATTCAAATATTTAGTTTATGTTTTTTTTATATTACAATAATACCTAATAAAAAACAACAAAAAAGTTTAAAGGAAATTATTGTCTGTATAAAATTGTAAGTATTGAAATTGAGGTTTGGGGGTGGCTCTATTATTTTTTACACCACTGTATTTTTTAAATTGTGATAGTTAAAAAGCAGTTTTTTTGTTTTATTAAAAAACATTACAAGTGGTAAATTGTTAACATTATAGAAAATACACACAGAAAACTAAAATATATTTTTTTTTTTTTTTTGTATTTCTGGTTATTTAAAAATATGTAAGCAAACGCTTCAAAAAATTGGGTGTTTAACTTGACAGTTCAAGTTATAAAAAAGGAAGCGTTGCGTTTTACACAATTGGCTTTTTCAAACATTTGAGTTTAAAATAACGTAATAATCAGCTGTTGCAACGCAAGCAGTCACTTTTTTGAACGCGGTGATTTAAGAAATTCAACTAAGGATAACGCACGGTGAAGTGAGGCGTAGCGTTTTACAAAATAATTGCATTAATATTACGATGGGTAGCCAGGAATCAAAGATCGAAAAACCTAACGCCAACGTAATAAATGAAGTTAAAGTGGAAGTACAGCTTCCGGTTATATATTTTATATAAGAGCTACGTGAGGGCCGCATCTTTGGCAAACGGCCTTGACAAGGTTACGGGAGAAATTTATTAATTAAAAATTGCAGAATGCGCATGTCTTATGACATGAGGATAACACTTTATACAATTTAAATTGTCTTATTTGTAAGGCGAAAAGGGAGAAACTTGTACATTTTAATATGCCAACCATATAGATTGGCTGGATATTGTAGCTAAAGTTAGACTCGTGAGGGATACATTTGACAAGTCATTTAAGTGTCTAAATACCGATAGACCTACCAGGGACGAAACGGTTGAAAAACATCTAAAGATATTATTTAGTACCCTAGAGGAAATTCGAGTAATTTTAAACGTAAATTACTCTCGCCTAACCGCGGCACACAAAGCAGCAGCGGATAATTTTTTCGCAGACTTTCGTGATAAACTCGTCACC